>JAVSCE010011143.1:0-100000 GCA_032199065.1 Smutsia gigantea
AAAGAACTGTTTTGGTCATTAGGATGAATGCAAGAGAAGCCCCTGATTGGAATCCCAGATCTGGCTGCAGGGCAGGTCCCCTTGGCGCCTGGGCTGCTGCTCTGCCTGCTGCCAGAGAGGCACCTTCTCTGGACCCCTGAAGTCTGTGGTTTCTAAACCAGCACTAGTTGGGCACTGGGGTGGGTGAACTGAAAAGCCAGACCATCTCTACCTGCCTCCTGAGATGGGATTTGGATCTGAGGCTTCTGAGCGGTGCTTTCTGTTGAGGCTTTGAGGAGGCCCCAGCAGGCAGGGAGCAGAAATCGCCACTGACTCACTGCCAGCACCCTGAGAGGCCTGCACAGTCTCCAGCCCTCTCTCTTCTCTTCCACCCAAGAAGACTATTAATGATCTAGTTATAGCAAAGAGAGAAGGAGGGAGGGAGAGAGAAGCAGGCAGTATGGGAATGAAAGGGTTTGGGCTCTTAGTTCAAAAATCTGGAACTATATTGAAGTCAGTAGGGGTTCAGCATGAAGAGAAAGCCGGACCCACCAGCCTAGAGGTCTGTTCCAGGCCTAGTCTGTCTGCTCAGTAGCTCCACAACCCTGTCTTCTCTGGCAGGACTAGACATTTCCTCAGGCTCCTCCCAGCTCCGTGAGTCCTGTTTCCCAAGGCTCCATCTCAACACTCTCACGCCCCAGGCCAGCCCCTGCTTCCCCTCTGGCCCAGCACACAGCGGCATGAGCACAGCCTCCCCCACTTATGAGGGGACTTCAAAGATTTCAAGCCGACAGGTGAGGGTCCAGACCGGTTGCCTCCTTGCAGCTCGTGAAGGCAGTTCATGTGGGCCTCTTTGGGGTAAAGGACGTCCCTGATGGGGTATTGCCAAGAAAACCATCCAGGAGGTAGAATATTCCCAGAGGCCAACCGGCAGGGAAATGAGCAAAAACAGGGCACAGGCCTTCCTCCTGGTGGCGGAAACCCTCACGTGGCATTTACTCGTGTGTGTGTGTGTGTGTGTGTGTGTGTGTGTGTGTGTGTGATTAGGACGACTTGGGGTGGAAAGATTAGCAACCCCCATTTCTACCCATCTTTGAGAAGTGGTTGTGGGGGGCAGGCTCTGGAACGCATGGCGACTAGTCACTGCCTGGAGCCAGCTTATTGGGCACAGTCAGGCCTCCTTCCACATCTGTTTTCCATCTGTGGGGTGGGGAGTGGATGGTGGAGGGGGGCTAACAGACAATCCCGGAGGCCCCTCAAGGCTGGAACCTTTGGGAACTCTACCTGGGTCCTGAAGGGCAGGCAGAGGTACCCCAGTTGTGCTGGGAGCACTCCCCAGCCGGTCAGCGTGAGTGAGGACGGGCACTTGGCTGATGCAACAGGATACCTGAGAAGTCAGAACCAGACTGGAATCTGAACTGGGTCTTTGGGCGCCAGGAATGCAAGAGGAGGGAGGGGCTAAGCTGCGGGAGAGGCCTGGTGGCCTCTGACGCATACCCGCCAGTGGGTGGCGCTGTAGGACAAGGCGCGGAGGGGCTCTGGGCAGAGTCAGAGGCCGATGAGGGCGGGTTCCCAAGCACCTGTCACAGCCCTCGCCGCTCTCACAGCACTTGGTCCCCCCTGCTGAGCGGGGCACGATGTGACCAAATAAACAAGAGACTTCCCAGAGCTTTTTGGGACCAAGGACAGACTATCTCCTTGGCCCAAGTCCTTGGAAAAGCAGGCCTAGAGGGGCCACGTACTGAAGGCACTCCTCCCTGCCATAGCCCCACTTCTTTCCCAGAGCGTGCCCCACTCTCGGGGGATGCAGCCTAATTTCAGGGCCTTCGGGAAGCTGCACCCTGATGTGCCCCTGTCCCCTTTCCATAAGGGATTGCTCAGCAAGAAAGTGGGTTCAGTTAAAGAAATCTTCACCCTCTCGATGCACCTGGACACAAAGGCTTCTGTTCCTTTGGACATCTCACCTTCTCCCCCAGCTCACAGGATTCAGTGTGCGTCATTAATAAGAAAATAACAATTCACATTAATCTATTGCTTAAAAGTGCCAGACCCAGTGCTAATAATGTTACACACATTCTTTAATGTAATCATTATCTAATTTAGCCTGGGAGACATCCTATGCTGTAAGTCAGGGTCCTGTGTCACAGGCAGGCCCAGAGAGGTTAAGACACTTGCTTGAGGTCACAGAGAAATTACTGATGGAGCTGGTTTTCATGCTCCTGTCCACTTGGAATGGCTGCTAGCACAGTTCCCAGGCCCCTCCAGCTCCCGTGCCAGGCTCACTGCTCCCTGTGGGTCAGAACGCGTCAGGGTGGCTTTAGCCAAGGTGAATGGGGAATGCTTGTTTCCTCTGGTTCGTGGGGGGTGATTTCAGGCCCTTGGGGTGGGTGCAGTGAGGGCCCTGGCTTGGGCCAGGTACCTGATGGAGTTAGTATGTGTGATGTTTCTGTGGAGTTGGTGGTATGGGTGGGGAGGAGATGGGAGGGCTGGCTGGTCAAGACTCACTCAGCTCCATTACCACAAGGCTTGGGTGTGTCTCCCTGCAGAGGCTGATGGACGGGCCCTGCCCAGCCCTTGGTCTGTAGGAGGCTCAGCCATAGCAGACCTTCATGCAGTGGGTCATTCCACAGATAGCACTGGCCGCTTACCATGTGCTGGGCCCCTGGGATCTTAGACCCCTGATCCCATGCAACTTCCCTTCCGGAGGAGAGAGAGGCGCTAACAAGGTATCAGTGTTTTGCAGAGAACAAAGCAGGTTGGTGTGAGCTCGTGGCTGTCTTGGGCAAAGCCTTTTTGAGTTGGGATCTGAATGACACGGGGTGGGCAGGCATGTCAGGTGACCTGGGTCCCAGTGTTCCAGGCAGAGGGAAAAGCAAGCAGAAAGCCTAAGTCAGGAGTGAGCAGCCCTGGCCATGGGTAGTGAGGGATAGTATCAGAGGTGGGAGAATGAAGCCGCAGAGGTGGACCTCGGCTGCCTCGCCCTGGGTGCTGCGGCCTAGTGTGGCGTGTGGACGCTACTTCATGAGCAGCAGAGGCCCCTGAAGTGCTAAGAGGCTGCTCGGATTGGGAGGTGAAGCAGGGGGCATGATGAGCTTAGAGAGAAGCGGGTGGATCGGGAGCGTTCTGGAAGTACAGCTGACGGGCTTGTTGATGGATTCAGTGTGAGAGGGGATGGCAGCCGTGTTGAAGGGTTTGGCTTCAGCAGTTGGGCTGAGTGATGGTCTCGCACACGAGATGGAAAAACGCAGGAAGCAGCAAATTTGGTGAAAAAGTCAAGTGTTCCATGTGGGCTGTGCGGGTCCGAGATGTGTACCAGATGCTTGAGTGGAGATGTCTAGTGGACAATTGGATAAATGAGCCTGGAATTTCGGGGAGAGCTCCAGGATGAAGATCAATAATTGGGAATCCTCAGACTAGAAATGGGATTTAAGAACTCGAGTACTTGTCTGGCCGCCCTGCGCACTGCTGGGATGTCTCGGAGGAGGTGATCCACCTTGATTTGCATGATGGCAGCACCATCTGAAGAGGTGGAGGTTGGGTCTTGCCCCAGTTATAGGTTTACTGGTTTTCAAATACAGACACAGGAGGAGGGTGACAAATAGCATTTTTAATTGAAAATAAATCAGTATATAATTTGTGGGAAGAAGCCAAAGAACATGAAGAAAGATTGAGGTAAGAAGTATTTGGCTGAGATGTCCTTCAGCCTGTGCATTTTCAGCCCACCCTCTGACCCAGAAGGCTCTCTCCCTCAGGAGCGGCTGCCTTCCAAAGTTGGTCTTGGCGGAGAAGCCCATCTTGGCCTGCTTGAGCACTAGGGCCCAGCGTGGAGGGGTTGGGAGCAGGCCCCCAGGCCTGAGCATTGGCTCGTCCTGTTGTCAGGGGTTTCAGAGAGATCATACTGCCATGGTGAGACCCCAGGAATCCCACAAAGAGCAATTAGAACTCAGGTCTGGAATATGAAACTGAGGACTTTCATGTTACTGTCATGCTTTCTGCAGGAAACACAGGGGCTGTTCTTAATGGGCAGAGCCTTGAACGTGACCCTCAGCCTGGAGTCTAATATCTGCCTTGTAATTTGGGTTTATCTTATCAGGTGGGGGCTTGAGAAGAGAGGGTAGGTGGTCTCCAGAAAAGGGGTGTTCCTAGGTAGAGCGCTGCCAGGGCTAAGGCAAGCTAGTGTTGGCCAACCTAAAGAGGGGGCTCTTACCAAAAATAGTTAGTCTAAGGCTTGACTCTGAGGTCTCTACTAAAGCAGAGCCTGCATAGAAATGGGGTAGTATCATGTGAGTTGGAGTGAGGTGAGAAAGGTGAGTCCTTTGGGAATTTTCTGTGTCAAGAAGGCTTTAGGGGTGGGTGTAGTTGCCCATCCGCGGGGTCCCCTGGCGTACAGCAAACTCCTCCTGGTGGGCTTTGAAAGCTCTCTGGCAGTCAGCCTCAGTGGGGAAGGTATCGAGATGGGGGCCCACCTATGGACAAAGGGGAAGAGCAGGTCAGTGGGCATAAGGTCTCTGGGGGCCTGTCCCCAGTGTGTGCCCCTCCCCCACTTCCATCTTAAAGCAATAATAAAAATCACTGTAAGGCAAAGAAGCAGGGATTAAGTGCATGAACGTCCTGGCCCTGAGGGAAAATGAGCTCTGGGAGGGGACACAGAGAGAGCAAGGGCTGCCAGGGCGCCAACCCTTCTCCTTCCATCCAGCTCATTGCCTGGGATGGTATGTGCATGATAAATATCACCTGACGATGGCAGAGCAGTGGGACCAAATAGCCAATGCCATCCTTCACATGCTGATTCTCCACCACTAAAAACCCTGAACAAGCTTCCCTCTCCATGGGGGACCTCCTGGCACAGCCAGCACCCCTCCAGGGCAGGATGATCTAGTTAGTCCCTCCTGCTGGGTGGCAGCCACCCCAGGAGCCAAGGGGTCAACCCCCAACAGCACCAGAGCCAGACTTCAAGAACATCGCCTTCCAGAGGAAACACACAAGGCGGACCGACCCAGTGAGCAGGGGCCTCTTCAGCTACATTTCAGCCTGCCCTTCCTTCTCAAGAAACAGGGGCAAGTGAAAACCCCTCCTGTTTCCTCAGTCTGTTATATCACCTCCAAGTACAAGAAAATTCCCCCTAAGATGGCATTTCTTCTTTCGGATAACCTAAGGGAGGCACAGGGTAGAAAGTTTCCGGCTCACTCGTTTATTTCCACATTCATTCATTCATTCATTCATTCATTCATTCATACAGCACATATTTATTGAGTGTGACTCTGTGCCAGGCACTGGGGATATAGCAGTAAATGAGGGACCCACCCTCCCTTCATGGAACTTTTCATCTACAGGGGGCCAGCATCAAGGGTAATTATGCAGCTGTTAGAACTGGTGGAGTGGTGGGGGGTGTACAGTGAACACAAATAGCAGGAGCTTAACCCTTGCAAGAGTCGGGGGGTCTCTCTGGGGATCAGACATGAAGGAGAGGCTTGAAGGATAAGCCGGGATTTCCAGGCTAAGGGGGCAGCATGTGTGCTAGCCCTGGGGCCCACCAGAGCTCAAGTTCACAGAGGGACGTGGTAGCCAAGGTGGAGGGTCAGCAGGCAGGTTCCCTCTGGATGTGCAGGAGCAGCTGAAGGCTCTGCTATGTCTTCAGGATAAAGCAGGCCTGAGGCCCCAGGCCGGCCACTGATTTGGTCAAGAATCCAGGCCAGGGTTGCCCCTGGGAGTTTAGCTAAGCCCCCAGGGCTGCAGGCGGCCTTCCAGTAAGGACAGGTCAGAGAAAAACAGGGAGAGGATTAAATATTAAAAGGAAGTAGAGGAGGGAAGTACAGGGAAAGTCTCTGTGCTCTGTGCCATCCTGGGGTCCCCACCTGGGAGCAAAGGCCTGGGATAGGCCTGGGAGAGGGGGCTGCAGAAGGTCATTAGAAACCCATACAAATCAAATGGTTTTGAGCAGATCTACTCATTCCAGGACATAAAACAAGTTCTTTGCTTTCTGGAGGATATAGACCCTTTGGAGACTGCAGAAAGCCATGGATCCTTTCTTCCGGAAAAACAAAAACAAAAGCCCGCAAGCCTTAAGGCGTGAAACAGGGCAGTCCATGTCAGGATCTGTGAGCCCTTTGCGAGGCCCTCTGCAGACCAGCCGTGGCAGCATTCCCAGGAGCCGCTGCAGCCCCAGCCTCGGGTTTGGGATTTCTCAGATGTCCATCAGGACCATCTGGGGCTCTTGTAATCCACACAGGGCCCAAGTCATGTCCCAAAGCTGCTGAGTCCACCAGTCCTCCCTTGTCACAGTCACCTGACCCCACCAGACCCAGGGCACAACACCTGCTGCTCAACACGTCTGGATCAGTCGAAGGATGATCATGTTCTCAGCTCAATCTCTAGTTTCAGAAAAACTCCCAGTGGCGGCACGGAAGTTACTAAGAAGAGAGAAGGCCCTATACATACATTGTGCAGTAAGAAAAAAGCCAACAAACGGAAGGCTTCCAAGGTATACACCTTTGTGTCCCCCCGGCAAGGGATAGCTTCATTTTTACAGTGCGGCATGATTTTCATGACACGCATACTTTCCAGAAGGCAGCTAGAGATGCTCAGTAAGGCTGGCGTGTGGGGACTTCGAGGTCTCCAGCCTTCCGTAGCATTCCAAGTGTCAGTAGTTCTGTCCCTGGTAGCCAGTTGCCAGTGGTTCTTAACACAGAAGCGTAGCTGTTGCAGTCTACTTCTCTGCCATCTCCATGCATCCCTCCCTGGCCCTTGTAATGGGTGGAATGCTGAGCCCCCAAAGGATAAGCCCACATCCTAGTCCCTGGACCCTATGAATGTGACCTTATTTGTAGAAAGCGTCTTTGCACGTGTGATTAAGTTGAAGACCTTGAGATGAGAACTTCCTGGATTATTCAGGCAGGCTCTAAATCCAACAACAAGCATCCTTCCAAGAGACACAGACCCAGAAGGGGAGGCCGTGGGAGGCCACTGCTCAGGAACGTCACAAGCCACCAGGGCTGGGAAAGGCAAGAAAGAATTCCCCATGGAGCTTCCAGTGGGAACGCAGCCCTGCCCAAACCTTGGTTTGGGATTTCTGGCCTTCAGAACTGTTGGAGAATATGTTTCTATTGTTTAAACCACCAAGTTGGTGCGATTTGTTACGGCAGCCTCGGGGAACCAATGCACTGTGCAGCTCAGCACGTAGGAATGGTGGGGGTGGGTGATGTTGATGGCAGGTGGTGCTGATGGCAGGAGGCTCAGACCCCCTTTCATCTCCTAAGGAGGTGGCAGGAGGGCCCAGGCCCTAAGGAGCCGCTCAGCTGAGAGGTAATCAGGTTAAAACTAGCACTAAGACAAAAGAGACCCTAGTAGAAAATTTCGTTTTTGCGAACTACTCTTAGAAACTTCAGCGAATAAGAAATGTTCATTCATCCATCCACCTAAAAAATATTTATTAAGCACTTCTATGTGCCAGGAAGACACACTGTTTATACTTCCACTTCTAAGTTCCATTTTCCCTGGTTGTCTAAGGGGTGTTTTGGGCGTTGGAAGCTCACCCCCATGTCTGGCCACTCACATTCTGGCACCTACGATGTTCTCTGCAGCCCTGGGCTGACCTGGGGGAGGTGGAAGGCCCATGTAGTCTCTCAATTCCCATTACAACTGAGGTGACACGAGTTCAGTCCTCCAGGACAGGGCAGCTCAAATGAGCACCCAGCCCCAAAGTTCTATAAGGCAGGTCTGTACCTGTCCTGTTCCCTGGGGAGCCCCTGCAGCCGGCATGGAGCTTGGCATTCAGGAAGGGTTTAACCAAGCTGGAAGGGTGAACAAATGAGTGAGCCAGTGAAGGAAGTGGGCAGAACTCACTGGTCTGGGGTGCTCAGGGAAGGCCTCAGGCCAGGTGAATTGGGCCTGGGAGGACGAGGATGAGGGAGGCGGGCAGGGGGCTGTGGGTGGAGACAGAGCGTCAGGAGAGGAGGGCGGGCATGGGTCCCAGGCGTGGCACTACGTGAGTTGGACATGACAGCCAAAGGAGATGCTTAGCGTCTGGGCCTGATGGACTCTGCGGGAAGCTACCTCAAGTGAAACCTTACCACCACTGTGGGATGGGTCTTTAGAAGAGAGGGAAATGGGGACTGTTCTGTACCCAGAGATCCCCAAGTCCCTGAGCAGAGCATGGGAGTCCACAGAGAGGAGAGCTCTGGCTGGCCAGGAAGCTGGGTGCCCCCTCACGGTCCGCCCTGAAGCCCAGCTGCAGTCTCAGCAGCATCCTGATCACACGCTTGCCACTTGCTGGGCGCGCTGTTGCCGTGCGTTGTTCCGCATAAGCCTCAGAACATCCAGGTGTTGTTTCCATTTTCCAGATGGGGAAACGAGGCCCAAAACGGTTAAGTCACTTCCCCATTTGCACAGACTGAACCCAGATCTCCACTGACAGACTCCACTCTCTTGATAAAGGCTCGTGAAATGGGTCTCACAAAAGTCACTGCTGGGGACGTTGTCGCTCCTGTCCCACATGCATGTTGTCCCTCTTAAAATAGCTGCTCCAGCCGGAGATGAGGATCCTAATTACAAGCCAGTCCTCAAGCTGCGTGTGGTCATGACCCCATGGACCCCTGGAGTCAAAGAATGAAGAGCTATGGAGCAAGGAATTCCTTCTGAGATGCTTCTAAATTAAGCCATCTGCAGTCTGTCTCTGCCTGGAGCTAAGAAACTGTAACAGCGTTGGCAGGAGACAGCTTTGCTGAATGGAGCTGAATCGCTCTAAGGTCAATGTAGGTAAATAAGAGGTGAGTGCCAGGGCCCGCCAGTAGCCCTGGGAGCTGGGCAGGCGGAGGTGGCTCTACCTGGGTTGGCCAAGGTGTTGGCCCTGTGTGCATGGGGTGGGGGGGGCATCTAAAATAATATTGCCCAAATAAGGACCCCCCACCTCCATGGCACAGTACACCCTGTGCGCACACGGGTGAGTAAGCCAGGCCAGGGAGCTTGCCCACGTGGAGCCTGCACAGTGGCCCAGAGGTGACCGCTAAACACACAGAACATGTAATTGGTTAATGGCAATTTAATAAGACTATGGACTGGGGAATTCTAACTGCATCTCAGTGGCAGGAAGGTCTTTCTAGGGAGGATGAGGGAAGAGGAAGGTGGAAGTGCCTGCATGCTGGGGACCAGCCTGAGCCCTGAGGTGGGACGCAGTTGGGCAAATTAGAGGAAATGAAAGCAAATCAGAATGGCTGAGAATGAGATGAGGCAGGGGAGGTGAGCAGCCGTCAGGTCTTAGAAGGGATTTGTATTCAGCCCTGGTCCTAAGAATCGAAATCCCATCCCCAGATGATACCTTTTGCTTCTGTGCAACCCTCTTAGAATAAAATGAGTCCGAGAAACCTGGGGTCAAAGAGACCTTGGAGAGCACAGATCTCCTGTGCTATGGGTGGGAAAAAATCCCAGGCCCCAGGGGGCCGCGATGCTCCCAGGGTCTCCCACAAGTCCTCAAGTCCTCGCAGAGCTCGCAGAGCTGAGGCCAGCTTGGCTGTCAACTTTTCCAGAATTTGCTCCCCCGACTTGTGGTCTCTCCTTAGCCCTGTGGGACCTAGATTCCTGATTCCATTTGATTGATACCCTTAATTGTACCTTTGACATTTCATTAATTTTGCCTTGACTCCGTGATATTCTTTTTTAAGGTGACTATGTTGTTCTTTTCCTAGCCTCTGCAGGTGTCTGCTTAGCTAATTACCCTTTCATCTTTATTTTCCCCTAATGCTAGCACTTACAGAGCACAGCATTAGCAACTGTGTTTGCCTCTAAATTTGCTTTTGCCCCATCTCACGAGTTTTGAGTATATTTATTTTTGTTCTGTTCTCTTCTGATTTCTATCAGTTTTCTTTTCAGATTTCTTCTTTGGTCCTTTGGTTATTTGCAAAAATGCTTTTAAATTTCCAGGCGATTTTATTAGTTATGTTTGCGGCAGATTTCTAAGTTAATATCTTTGGTGTTAAAGTCATTGGCATGAACCAGGCCCTTTGGAATTTGTTGAGTTTTTAGTTTTTATGCTTGCTTGAAAAGCCTGCTCCACTACCAACAGAAAATCCCTGTGTGGAATGGAGTGGCGCCATTATAGAGAAGGTGCCACATGACCTGGGTTAGGGGATAAGGCGTGGCAAGTGCCCTTCCTTTATGTGCCCACTATTTCACTTGAATGCATACTGAGCGTCCACTGTGTGCCAGACTCTGTGCTAGCCTGGAGCCAGGAAACTGGTATAAAAATATAATTACATAACGAATTATTCAGTCGTGATTGTGCTAACTACCGAGAGAAGTCCCGGATTCTGTGAGAGCTCATAATAAAGATTCAAACTCATACTTTGGGGCCAGAGAAGGGCCTACACAGGAAATAAGAAGCAAGCAGAGACCCTGACTAAGGTGGGGATGTGGAGGCGGAAGTGGTGTTGGCTCGTCGTGGCGGCAGAAAACCAGGCAGAAATAATGGAAGGGCAGCCCCCACGGGGGGTCTGAAGGCCAGCAAACACAGGCAAGGTCGCCATCCTGACGTGTGTGATCAGAGAATAAAGCAAGAAAATGCCGTTTCCTGCCCATCCGATTGGTCATAATAGTAATAAGTCTGACACCAGAAATGGGAACTTTCGTATGCGCCTGGCGAGGGTGTAGACTGGTGCGGCCACTCTTAGGGGATTTGGCGTTAGCTGGGCAGGCTGGATGGGTCCACAGCCCATGGACCCGTGAGCCTGGGTTTAGATATACACCTTGGAGAAGCTTTCAAAAATGTCTGCTGACAGATGTGGGTAAGAACCCTCATTGTTACATGCTAGTAAATGCTGGGCACGACTGCCCATCCGTGGGGCCTGGGCAAAGTGGGATGCTGCATCAACTCAAATGAGGACCCCAGAGAGGCACTGCTGTGGCCACCACCGGCCACATTAGCTGGTTAAATTTCAAGTGACTAAAATGAAATAAAATTCAAAATTCAGCTTCTTTATTGCACTAACCACCTTCCAAGTGCTCAGTAACCCCGTGTGGCCAGGGGCTGCTGGGCAGACGGTCACCATTTCCATCATCACAGAAAGCCATACTGGACACACTGCTGTTGGTCTCTCTGAGTCAGCACATACAAACCTCAAAAACAACGCTGTATGAAAATGAAGTGTAATTTACACAGTGGCACTTAAGTATGATGCCGTTCAGATGAAAATTTTTAATCCCATAGAATGACCCCGCAGTTCAAGTATGTGAATGAGCCTAGTTAGGTGGGCCTGGGAGGAAGGCTGCTCCCACTCACGGTTCCCGGCCCTGCTGGGCGGGGAGGGAGGCAGAGAGGGCTTCAGTTTTATCTGTGAAGGATTATTGACTTTTCCTCTGTTTAATATGAAAACACAAGGGAGGAATTTCAAGCCACATTTTGGAGAAGTAACTCCGGGGCAAGGCATAGGGTGTGCAGGGGCTCCTCCCTCCACACGCACAATTTAGGAAAGAGTTACTCTGTGTCACGAGATTGATTTATTGGAGGCTTGTGTATGATTCCATTTGAATCAAGAGTTTTGCTGCCAAGCGAAGGTTTGCAGCCAGTGATTTATGACTTCGGCTTGTGCTGACTTTCCCCAAGGCCCCTGCCTGTTAGGTTTCCCCTGCTTCAAGGGCTTAAATTCACCTCAGTGCCTAAGAAAACATCCAGGACCCAAGGTGGTTATTTTCTTTTGTCTGGTGGCACTGGCTTCGGTCCACATGCTAAGGAGTGAGCAACATGCTGCCTCCTCCTCTTTCCTTCTCACCCTGTTGCTTTCTTCCTTCACGGGGGACACTGTGGCAGCCACAGCGCAGGCTTTTTACCAGGAGGTCCACGGTTTTTCTCGTACCTTCTCTGGATTGCCAGGCCCTGCTGTTGTTCGTACAGCCTTATCAGGGCACGCGGTGGAGGGGTGTGTGTGCGTCGGTCCCCCACTGAACGAGCTCACAGGCTGAGCAGCTTTCCCATGCCTGCTGGAGTCCAGGCCCCCAACGCAGTCCTGCTGACCCTCTGGCCACACAGAGGTCTCCCCAAATGACCCCAGGCCTTCCAGTGCCAAGCTGGGGGGCTGAGAAGGAAGGCAAAGGCAGGAGTTGAGAAAAAAATAGCCAGAGTAAAAAAAAAAAAAAGCTGCCAGAGAGCTAAAGAAAAAAAAATAGACAGCTATAGAGATTTTAGTTTAGTTTTTTTTAAGTGACAGCTGCTCAGGTGACTGGGAGAGAGATTTTTTACTTTAAAAGATTGAGAGGCTGTCTTCTCTAATGAGAGGCCCTTGAAAATTATGGCTCAGTCCCAGGTTGGTAATTCCTGTCAAGTTCGGGGCAGCTGGAGGTCAGAGCCTGGGTAGAACACGAATCCGTGGGGGCTGGCATTGGCGAACAGGCTGGGTCCTAAGCTCTGATGTAGCAGGTCTGTAGTTGAAGTAATTACTCAGGGTGACAATCTCTCCTGAGACATCTGGTCCCCTGAATTGTTATTTTGCTACGGCTCTAATTTCTCTGTGGTCCCAAAATAGATGGAGCAAGGACACAGGGCCTGACTCTCCCTGCTGACACATGCTGCCTTTTCGAAGAACACCCAGACCCTGGCTTAGAAAACAAACTTCCCGCCTCTTCACAAGGTCTAACATGGGGCCACAGGGAACCACTGTGCTGGGTGAGGGGGGAGAGCAGTGGCGGCCCTCTGAGGACAAGGGGTGGGGGACACCATCCTCACTTGACAATACTCAGAATGGTTAAGGCACTGGCCCAAGGAGGCCCCGCTACAAAGTGGCAAAGCCAGAACTGGGCTCCAGGTCTGGGTGCCACTGACTGTCGTGCTCTGGAGACAGACTGGGCAGAAGGCAAGACTGTCACGCAGGCCTTTGAAAATGGGAATCGATTTGCTATTTCCAGAAGCCAGACCCGCGTCTCTAGATCATTCCCAAGGATTAGCTAAGGCTAGTAAGCAGCAGTTGGTAAGAAACTGAACAATGAATCTGTTTGCTAGATGCTGTTAGATAAAATAATGGGAAACACCAAGGCGGGGTGTTTGTTTGAACCTTCCAAACGCCTCCTGGTCGGTGCGCACTCTGCTTCTTCAGCTTCATTTAATAGGCTTCAGGTAAGTGAGAGGCGTAATGGATAATTGGGGGGAGCTGAGAACACACCAGACCTTCCCCCACCACCTGAGGCCGTTTCACGGGGGCCAATTATCACCGTGTCCCAGGCTCCAGAGCCAGAGTCTGGGCAGTGAGCACTCATCTAACTCAAGTGGGTTAATTTTTGTTTTTCAAGTGGCTTGACTTTTTTATGTAATGCTCTGTTGAGATATAATTCACATATCATAAAACGCCCCTGTTTGAAGTGTATAAATCAGTGGCTTTTAGTACATTCACAGGGTTGTGCAATCACCACCATAATCTAAGTCGAAAGCACTTCGACTAGGAACCTGCACCCACTTAACAGTCGCTCACCATCTCCTCCAGTGCCTGGCAACCAGTATTTTCTGTCTCTGTTCTGGACGTTTCATACAGATGGAATCTTACAAGGTATGGTCGTTCATGACTGGCT
Source organism: Smutsia gigantea (assembly GCA_032199065.1). Taxonomy (NCBI): domain Eukaryota; kingdom Metazoa; phylum Chordata; class Mammalia; order Pholidota; family Manidae; genus Smutsia; species Smutsia gigantea. The sequence continues at coordinate 13,525 of JAVSCE010011143.1, forward strand.
TCTTCCACTCACCATGTTTTCAAGGTTCATCCACAATTAGCATGCTTCAAGTACTTAATTCCTTTTCATCGCTGAACAATATTCTGTTGTACAGATCTACCATATTTTATTTACCCACTCATCAGTTGATGGACAATTGGATTATTTTCACTTTTTGGCCATTATCCACTGCTAGAAACATTCATGGACAAGTTTGTGTATGGATGTAGGTTGTCATTTCTCCTGTGTATATACTGAGGAGTAGAATCATAGGGTCATATGGGAACTCAATGATTAGCTTTTTGGGGAACTGCCACAGTGTTTTCCAAAGTGGCTGCACCATTTTTTATTCTCGCCAGCAATATACAACTGCTCCAATTGCTCTGCATCCTTGTCAACACTTGTTACTGTCTTTTTAAATTATAGCCAACCTAGTTAGTGGGTGCGAAGTGCTATCTCATTGTGGTTCTGACTTTCATTTCCCTGATGGCTAATGATGTTGAGTATCTTTCATGTGCTTATTGGCCATCTGTGTGTCTTCTTTGGAGAAATGTCTACTTAAATCCTTTGCCCATGTTAAAATTGGGTTATTTATCTTTTTATTACTGAGTTGTAAGAGTAATATTTATAGTCATAGATGTAAGTACCTTATCAGATACATGATTTGCAAATATATTTTCCTATTCTGTGTGTTGTCTTTTCACTTTAATAGTATCATTTGAAGCCCCTACATTCTTAATGTTGATGAAGTCTAAATTCTCTATTTTTTTAGTGGGTTATGGTTTATTTCCTTTAATATGCATATCATCTTAATGTAGCATAAAGAATTTTAAGTCACTTAGTAATTTCTTTAAATGGCTGCCCTAAGGCAGGGGTGGTGAGTAGCTTCATTTCACGGATCAGCTCTAACAGGCTGATGGTGGCCAATGCCCATTTCTGTTATAAAATATTCTCAGGGTGAGTCTAGCTCATGAAAAGATGTACAGTGACTGATTAGCAAGGTCTGCTATGGGTACAGTGGGGAGAAGGTACCGGGATTTTGCTCTAAGAGATCAAAATAGAATCCCATGATAACAAGGATAAATAAAGACTCAGAACCCCTGGGGGGAGACACTGTGTGTTTATCTGCCCTTAACTCTCTCCCCTTCCTAGGCAACCTCGGGTCACTCCCACCTCGGATGGTCAGTGGGTAGGTGAGAGCCGAGGGTGAACACAGCGATTGAAAGAGATGGGATGGAGAGGCCGTTGGGAGGCTGGCAAAGCAGCCAGCTGGGAGCCCCCCGAGTCTTGTCCCTGTAGGGTGGCCCCCTTTTGGCAGAGGTGCAGGAATAAAGGGCTAACAAATGCCCCCAGAGCCTCACGGGGGAGAAGAATGCGGCTCTGCTTTTCAAAACCATTAAATGCTTAGAGGGATGTGAAGCAGAGGGAGGGAGCTTGCAGGAGATGGCTTGACAGGGGCCTGGAAGGGAGGAGGGAGTCCCTCCCGAGGAGACCCTCATGGCCCTAAAACCTTTTGTCCAGCACATCGGGGCTGTTGTCCGGGAGGCTCTGGGGGTCCGCCAGTCTCACGGTGCCCGGGTTTTCTCCTTCGCCTCCCCTGAAGCTCCATCCGGGAGGCCAGGAGGCCCCCCTGAACCCTACCCACCAGCTCAGCTTTGCCTCCTGGCTTCTCTGGGCAACACCTCGGCCGGGGGTCTGCGCCTCCGGAAGCCGTGGTGCAGCAGCCAGGCGCAGCCAAGGAGAGAAGGACCCCTTCCCGTTCCCCGCTCCTCCCGAAGCCCCCTCCGCGCACGCACACCCCCAGGATGCAAATGATAACCGCAGAGCCGTCACTTGTGAAGCTTGACAGAAAATAATGAGAAACACTAAATCTTTTATAAGGTCAACACTCGCCTTAGCCGAGCAGCTGTCAAACAAGAAAAGAATTTAGCGCCGGAGCCACGGAACTTCCGTGGGCTCGTTAAGCCCGACAGGGCCGGGCCTGGCCGTGGCGGAGGGGCTCGGGCCCTGCGTTCCGGGCCAGGGATTTGCGGGGAGCGCCGGCGCCGGGGGGCCGAGGGGGCGGCGGGGGCATCGTCGGCGCGCCGGGAGCGGCCGCGGCTCCTAATTGGAAGCATTGGGCATTATCAGCGGAGGATTTGCCTCGGTTCCCTGACAGCTAGCGGGCCCAAAATGATCGCCCACTTGTCAGTGTAAAAGACCATTAAAAACAACCCATTTTGATTTAATTGGCGGCGGTGCACCGTGGGGCCAGGTGAGGCGGCTCGCCAGCCTCCCCCTCTGTGACAGCCGGGGTGGGCGAGGGTATGTGTTTTCCAGACTTTTCGCCTTTCAAAAACCGTCTGAGAGAGGAGTGCCTGGGAGACGGCGCTTGCCTCCCTTGCGCCGGGGCTCGTGCCGATGGCATTGTCAGCACGACCGTGACAGGCGGGGCTGCCAGCCGGGCCCCTCTTCTTTCCAGAGCCCAGACGGTGGGAGTCTGCTGGGTGCTGTTTGTTGGGGAGGCGCCGGGAGGCAACCAGCTGCAAACGGCCCCTGGGGTGCTCGCCCGGGTATTGGCAGTCAGCTGGCCACCCCACTTAGAAATGCCAGGATCTGGACGGTGATGGCAGAGACTTGTCTTCCCTGGAGAGCGGGGCTTCTTTTATTCAGCTCAAATAAGAGCTCAGGAAGGAGTTAGTGGAGGAGATGTGTCCGCGAGACCCTTCGAGGAGTCTCAAGCAACAGCCCCAGCGACTTGGGCTGGTGTCTCAGCACTGTGCCCCCGGGGAGGCCTGCTGTGACCGTTCCTGGTTGAGAATTCTACACCGTCTCAGTAACGAGTCCACTTGCTGTAATATTACTTGAACTCCCAAGGGGTCTCCCACCAGGGCAGGGCATCTATCTGTATGTAGTTTTTGAATCAGTGTAGACTCCCTGATGCCAGCATGTTTTGCATGTTGATGCTTGGTATCATGAACATTATGGGCACTCGATAAATATTAATTGGCACTTGCCACATCTCAGAGAGGCCTCCACATTTGTTTTATTCTCACCCCCATCCCACAAGCAGTGATTTCATTTGCTGCTAATGTTTCTCCGACAAGAGAACGCACGCTGGAGCCCAGGGTGCTGGAGGGCATCTTCTGGACAGCGATGGGGGATTTGCCAGCCGATCCATGCGTAAACCCCCGCTGTTCATTTGGATAAAGGATCAGGCTGGGAGGAGACACCAGATCCCCAATGAGCATCAAATTCCAGAGCTCCAAATTTTGCCGCTGAATTTAGGCAATGGGGATTCCTTAATTACCTTCTCTGGAAATTTACCTGACAGTGCTTTCTCAGGTAGTGCAAGGTGGATATCCAGGCACACGGTTCTTCGGCTGACAGGATCTTTGATTTTGTGCTTGTTTGCAAATTAAGTCCTTTGCCGAGCCATCTGTACAGTGCCCGTCAATGCCTAATCGCTTATTCATACAGGTTGTTGAGCGACTCCTGTTACTGCCGGGAGCTGGGGGACACGCTCAGATGGTTGGTGTCCGTGGCCCATTGGGTTGTGGTGCATGTGGGGGGGTTTGATGTTGTCTCTCCCCTTTCCTCTTGTTGGACTAATGAGCAGGAAGAATTTGGGGGGCTATTTTTAAAGGAGAAACAGAACCTTTCTGTGGTGGATAAGGTTGACCCTGTCAAATTACAAATAGGAATTTTAGAGTTAAATGTCCTCAGCTAGACGATGAGGATGTTAATGCCTCATTCTGGACACTATTGTGGGGAAATGTCAACAGACAGGAGACTTTCAGAGGTCCTGGGGAAACTGGACTCCTGGGGGCACCCCACACCCAACAAATCTTGGCTGAATGGCTGGGCAGATGAACGGATGGTTGGATGGATGGATGGATGGATGAACGGACAGATGAATGGGTTAGGAGCCTGGGATAAGGCAAAGCACCTTTAGAAATGCATCTGAGATTCAAGCATCCTGAAGACCCTCTCCATCTGCTTTGCTCAGCTCAAACTCTAAGTAGAAGAGGTGTTTTATTTTCTTCAGTATTTGTACTTTGTCTCCTCCCAAGTGATTTAAAGGGGCCTAATGAACTGCACATCATGTGAAATAAGATATTCAAGGGTTGCATAAAGCAGAGACTTCCTGAAGAAAATGTGGAGTCATCCTAGGCAACCCATGGGGTCATGGATCTGCATGTAGCTTTTGAATCAGAGTGTAGACTCCCTGATGCCACTGTGTTTGGCAGGTGGATGTTTGGTATCATGAACGCCGTGGGTACTTGATAAATATTGTGTGCGCGGTGCCCGGCACAGAGAGTAAGCATCCAAGACATGGTGGTTGCTACTGTTACTACTATTATTTCAGGTACACAAGTCTGACTGCAGTGTCTTCCTGGAATTGCCCTCAAGCAGGAAATACTCACGTAGCTTCTTGTATTAAATGATCCAAGTGACACTGATGAACAACTTCAACCACGATTTTGTTCAAAAATATGCAGAAAGGCAGTTAAAGTTGACAATTCTTGTATGGCGGTGGATTCAGGAAGAGAATGCACCACCGACTGGCCGAGGTCACGGGGTCTGGGCGGTCCACTGCCACTGCTGCACAGGGTCCGAATGCCGACACTCGGAGCTCTCTGCTCAGAGGAACCATTCAGAACCTGGGCATCCGCGAGGAAGCAGTGCCTGACTTTGGGTATTTGCAGGGCTGTGTCTTAGAAGGGCAAGCAGGGGATTCAATGGGGCCCCGGAAGGAGAAACACACCGGGAGGTGGAAGGTAAAAAAAGGCAGATTTTGACTGACCTTGAGAAGGAAGTTGCTATAGACTGATTTGTGCCCCCCCAAATTCTTATGTTGAAGCCCTACTCCCCCCGCCCCAGTATGATGGTGTTTGGAGGTGGGGCTTTTCAGAGTAATTGGGTTTACCTGAGGTCATGAGGGTGAGGCCCCATCCTGGGCTCAGCACCCATGTCAGAAGACTCCAGGGAGCTTGTGCTGTCTCCCTGCCAGGTGAAGGCGCAGCGAGAAGCCCGCTTTCTGCAAGCCAGGAGGAGAGTCTCACCGGGCCCCAACCTGCCGGCATGCTAATCTCAGACTTCCAGCCTCCAGAGCTGAGAGAAACAAATGTCTGTGGTGTTGGTCACACAGCCTGAGCAGATTAAGATGGAAGTTCATGATCCTTAGGGCTGTTAACAGATGACAGCCCACTGCAACAAGCATGTCTCCTCTTGGGGGCCCCAACATATCAGGTGGATGAAGGGCACCCACCTGCCATCAAGAATAGTACTTTCAAGGTCATCCCTGTCTAAGAGGAGCTGACACTGACCCGGGAGCTGCTGAGTTGCTTGCTGAAGATGCAGGCTTGGCAGTGGGGCCCTGGAATCTGCATTTTAAAGCCCTCCTCAGAGGACCCCAGGCACAGCCAGGTTTGAGAACCATTCATCTACAGGAGCAGCAACCAAAGCCCTGTCCAACCCAGAGAATGTACGACCCCGTGCCCTTCCCTGGCCGGGTCCACACCACCTGGACGTGCACAACTGCACCTGATCCCCTCTGACATCATCCCACTTTACAGATGAAGACAGCAAGGCAGACACGAGGCGGGCTGGAGCCCAGAGCCTCTGTGTGGCTTCCGAGCCCACAGGCTCAGCCCTCCGCAGGTCTCCTTCTCTGCCTCACACCTTTTGCTATGGCAAGGCTTTGATCAATGGCCTCTTTCCTCTTTAGCCTTGGGGCCAAACTGCTATTTAAAAGATGTCCAGTGGTTTTATCAAGGTCTGCAGGCTTTCAGAATAGTGGGAAGTTTTGTTTATTGCAAGGGCTTAACTCAGCCAGAGCAGGGCTGGTCACCACCCTCTGGACGCCTATAAAAACCCGAGTTTCTGACTGCCCTTCACTTTCCTCCTCAGGTCCTGCATTTAGGCCTCACTGGCCCCTGACCTCAGTGGCAGGTCCTTAGTATTTATTGGCTCTTCCAGGGCCTGAGGCCTGGAGGCAGCCGGCCAGAGTGTCCAAGCCCCCACTCTTCCCGCTGTTAACTGTGAGCCTAGGACATGTGACTTTAAGCCCCCAGGCTTTAGTGTCCTCATCTCTGAAATGGTGTGACTTTTTTCTCCCATATGGGGTGACTGGGAGTCCTGACGTGAACTGCGATCATTCATCAGGGCACCCAGCCCAGCGAAGAGAAGCTCTAGATGTGTGGCTGTCCATGTCGTTATTGTTGCTGGACAATATCCAGGACAACGGGCTTGGGGGAACTTCACGGACACACATCCCGTGCATTGCCGGCCATTGGACTTGGGTCAAACTACCCACATATTTATTTTTGCACTGCTCTAAGGCATCATTTCCCAGGACCTCTTTGAGAAGGTGGGAAGAGGCCCATTGTCTTACTTTCCCCATGTCAGACATTCTATGATGCAGTGGGCTTTCCACCTCCAAGGCAAGGAGGGTGGCAGTGTGTGCTGCTCGTGGCTTTTAGAAACGAGGATGCCAGCCTCTCAATTCTTCTTGCCAGCACCTTACACAAACCTCAGTTTGATGGAATCCTGAGTTTATCTGAGTAAATCGTCCACTGTTGTTTATCTGCTGGAACCTGATGCTGTCCACAGGCTGGGTAGCTTTCGGTCCCACCACACCAGCGGCACTGGTGCCTGGTGACAGAGACTGAGAAGCGGGGACTCAGGGGAATGAGGGATTCATGAGAGACACCGTGGAAGGCATTACAGAAGTGGCAGGCATTAGCCCAAACTCCTCCGCAAGCCCGAGAGAGTCTCTAGACCATCGAGAATTTATTCTCTTGGGGATGATCTGGATGAAGAAATTGGGGACCCCCAACATCCTATTGACTCCCAAAACTCAACATGAGAATCTGGCTATCTCCAGGGGTTAGAAATAAATACCTCATGCCAAAACAAGCTGTCTTAGTCTATTTCCTGGTTGATTTCCAACACAAAATTTGAAATACTTCTGCACTCAGTAGGGGAGAAGAGCTTTCTGGACTAAACTGAAAATTCCTATGTGCTGGAAGGATTAAGGGGCAGCCAGGCTGTGGTCCCCAGGTTGTAGGGATGGTCCAGTTAATGGTGTTGGCCTCTTTGGGCCCCAGCATAGATGCCCGATGTCTCCCTACATGACTCAGCTTTCCTCCAGATGCTCTGGGAACCTTGCCTTTATCTCCTCTCCACCGCCCCCTTCCTCTCGTCCCTGTCCCCAGAGCTTCATCTCTGACTATTTGCAACTTGCCGATATTGAACCACAAGGTCACCTCATGAACAGGTGCCTAAAAATTCCATACCTCCAAGGTGCCAGATTATGTAAAACCAATTAAGCCCCTGCTTTCATCCCTTCAGCCAGTCAGCTCTTCTGCATACGGATATGATTTATAATTCAGGGAAGCAATGTCACCTGCATTAGGGCCTCTGAATCATTCTTCCAATTGCCATGTTTCTGTGTGTGACACATCCCACCCCTGTCCTCGGTGCTCTACATGGCAATATGGGATGATTCTAATTCTGTGCAACAGAGCGACGGAATTCTTAAAATATATCACTGGTGCAGGGACCTCAGGGAGGGGCAGAGATCAGGAATCTGCCCTTCCTGAGTCTCTGGAAGGAGTGACTTTGGGGCTGGACGCACCTGTGCAGAGAAAGGCCCGTCTTTATTTGAACTGGGCAAGCCCTTTGGAGAGGTGGGGGCAGCAGGGTGGACAGGCTCAGAGCCCGCTCTGGGGGTTTAACAGAGAGTTAACTTTCCAGCCAGCTATGATTTGTAAGAGAGCTTAAAGGTGGGAAAGAAAATCCTTCCCTTAGATTCAGCAGCTTTCACTAATCAGCTGCATCTCTGCTTGGCTGACTGCTGGTTTTCTCCTGCCGTCTCCTGCTCTATTAGGGAGTTGGGGGCCCAGGAGACCTGAGGCAGGGTTAGTCTTCCACAAAGACAGGAGTCTGATCCAGCGTTTGGAGCACAAGAGCTTGTAAATCAAACCGTTAGCTTAATAGCTTGGGCCATTATTCTAAAGCAGTGGGGCTGAAACCAAAAGCCAAATGAAAATATAGTCAATTTGTTCATACTTTAGTGACTGAATGACTATGTAATGTCAGTGGTTGTGGGCGCTGGGGAGGAAAGGAAGGTCTGTGCAGGGAGAGGCACAGCTCGGGTTGAAGTGGAGGATGTGAGGTGCTTGGGCAAGCCCACCTCTAGAATGGATTTGGGGTCTCCAATCGGAGCATGGACTTGGCGGTAGGGACCCTACCTCGGGGAGCCCACTGCCTTCTCTTCTGGGGCAGAGGCGCTGGCCTCTGACCTTCACGCCTGATGGAAACAGAGTTTGAGAAACCAGCTTGGCCAGCAGCATGGGAGCGTCCTGTGAATTCAGAGGGAACTGGGCCGAAAGGAGGCGTGAGCACTGGATGAGCCCCCCGGAAGGGTGCAGCGTCCCCATCCTAACAACACATTTTTTAAAAACTGGTTTGGTAAGAGTTACATCTACTCAGAGTGAAAACTCAAGCAATGCAGAAAAGAGCATCAGAGAAAGTGAAACTCAGCCTCCACCCGCCCCAGAGGTCACGCTGCCTGGCTTGGGAGGCCTCCTTCCCACGTCACGGCCACCTGCAGCGAGGCGCGGCCCATCCAGGCAGGGTCGCCGCAGAGGTCACTCCTGATGACCGGCGATCAGTCCAGACGCACAGACAAGTCGTTCCGTTCAGCGGCTGTGTGGTGTCACTGCTACCTCTGTAATGTCTGCACGGAATCTGCCAGCAGGTACACAGGCCTCCTCGCTGCTGTCGGCACTGCCATGAATATGTGGGGCGCTCGCCCCTTTGTCTTTGGGCTGTTGTCACTGGCAGTCTTTTTGTGAAGGATAAACCGTCTGTTTTTCTTGGCTTAATGTTAGGCAGTCATGCAATGTGTGGTTCAATCGGGGTCACTTTTGAGAGCAGAAGGCAGCGCTATAAATAATCTCGCCTCCCAACAGGCCCAGAGGAGGGCTGTCCCGGGCAAGCTGGGATGTCCGGGCTCCACCCAGGAAAACCTGAGGCGGTTTCTGCAAAAGGCACATGAACAGGGTGGGCCAGCCCATGCCAGGGTTATGCTAACGAGGCTAATCCTTATGGGATCATCCCTACCCATGAGCTCGGGTCCACCAACTAGGGTTGGTGTTCCCACCATTTTGGGCTACAAACTCTGGAAACCTGGGGGCAGAGCTGCTCCAAACGTCCCTGTCTAGCCATCCCACCTGCCTGCCCGCCTGTCTGTCCACCCACCTCACCCTTTGCCAGGTTCCAACAGCCCGAAGCAGCCTACGGTGGGCACTGAGAACAGGGCCTGGAGCAAACTGCCCAATAAGATGTGTGAACAAACAGATGAATGACCAGCAGGACCACCCTCATGGCAGCTGCTGCTTATTGAGACCTTAGTAGGGACCAGGTGCTTCTGAATGTCACATACATGTGTTCTCTCAAAAACTCCTACTCGCCCATTTACAGAAGAGGAAAAACTGGGCCTGGGACAGGGAAAGCCACCTACAAGGTCGGGCGTTTCAGGGTGTCCATGTGCCCTGGAGTCATGCGCACACACAGACATACCCAGCAGCTCCCCTCCTCCGTCCCTGCAGGCTGCTCCCAGCGCACCCTGTGTGGGGCAGTAGAGAGCCCACTGCCTTGGCCGTGGGGCTCAGAGGGTGCTGGCCCCAAGCCCAAGATCCGTCTACGCAGGGGTGGGAGGCGATGAGTTCTCATCCTGTCCCCCAGATGGGATCCCGAGGGAGGCTCCCTGGACAGCTCACTCTGGGTTTGGGGTCTGACACCTGCGGGAATCCCCAGGCCCTTCCCACAGGGCCCCTGGACCCTGAGCTTGGGCTCACAGAGCCTTAGGTTAGGAGAGCCCCTCAAGAGCGGCGCTACCCCCTCATATTCAGATGAGGAAACGGAGGAGCATGGAGGCCCTACGGCTGGCCTGGCCTCTTGGCCAGCTGGTGGCACAGGACAAACGGCCTGGCAGAAGGGCCACTCCCCAGCTGTGGGCAGACCCTCCCTCTGGGCACTGGCCCTCTGCAGCAGCTGCTGGCTGCACAGACCTGAGAGAAGCCTGGGGCCGCCGGCAGCACTGTCTGAGGGTCCTGCGGGGCCCATGGGAGCCCCGCAAAGGCCTTCTCCTCCTGGGCCCACTGGGGCTCACGGCCTGGGTGCAGGGCCTCGGCCCCCTGGCGGGCTGGCCTGGTCAGCACGGAGGCCAGCTTGCTTGCACTGACCCAGCGCTGGGAGCAGCCTCTGCGCCCCTGCCGGCTGCTTTTCCGTGTGAAAGGTGTTTAATTATTTCTGACAGAGTTCAGCGTTGACATCTGTTCGCGAGCAGGGGGGGAGCCCATTCGGGTCATCCGTCACTGTGACAGGTTCAACTTTTTTGGAAGCATATTTTCCTTTCTTCACGGGGCTGGTGGGGGTCGTGGGTCAGCAGAGACGCGAGGCACAGACCGAGACCCTCGTGGGGCTTGGCGGGACACCGCCTGGGAGAGCGGCAGCCCCACCCCGGGGCAGGAAGCCTCCGGGCAGCCAGGTGGGTAAGGGTTCTCAGCAGGGCTGTGAAGGGCTTTTGAATTCTCGGTCATTCTGGGTAGTCCTGCTCCTCCGTTCACTCATTCATCTACTCCCTGTCCAGTCCTTCCACAGCCGTTACAGACCACTTACTGGGTGCCGGGCACTGCTCTGGGCTCTGGGGATGCGGTGGGGGACACGGCAGGCATGGTTCTAGTGGGTGGGTGTCCATTTTGCTGGGGAAGATGGACGTTGAACAGCTAATCACCCGATTAATGATTTAATTGCAATGTGGAAGAACACGGTGGAGGGAAAAAGGGAGCCCTTTGCGGGTGGAGAGGGGCCGGCTGTGGTAGGCCCAGGAATGGAGGGAGGGAGACTGCAGGCCCTGGGCTGAGGGCAGCCCTGGATTGAATCCAGGACCCCACCTTGCAGGGCGAGCTCTGTCACCACACTGTCTCGGCCACCACACCAGCGGAATGGGGACAGCCGGGCTGAGATAAGGCGTGTCCAGCACTTGATACACACGTGAGGCTCGATAAATGCTTTTTGTCCGTGGCATTTCCCAACAGAATCCTGTGGACATCCCGGAAGAGACACAAACACCCGGAAGTCCCAGGGTTGCGTTGTTACCCCCGTCTCACTATTTCTGTGTCATGATGGGTGGTGCGTCCCAGCGAGGGTCCTACAGGCCAAGCAACCTGGATCCAGGCCCGGCCACTTGCTGGGCAAAGTGCAGACTGTCCCTGCCCCTCCCCTTAGACGGGGGAAAGGACACTTGTTTGGAAGAGGACATGAAATAATACGCATAGGCGGCTGACACTGAGTGAAAGGCTAGCATTGCAGGCTGGCTACGTGTGCACACCAGTGTTTTACAGCAACAGTCTAAAGCCTAGAAGAGACCCAAGGACAGCCGAGTCAGACCCTCTCCTCTGACCATGGAAACAGTTGTTCCCTCTGCACTGCGCTCCACCGAGGGCCAGGCATGTGGGGCTACCTGCCTGTGATGCAGGTGCTCTGGACACAGGAGTATCGGGGTGATCTGGGGGCCGGAGCTCTCCTTGCCCTGCCGGGGGACACCACCCGAGCCCTTCTTTGTCCATTGCATGGGTGGCTACAGGCAGATTCTAAATCAGAGATGAGGGGCTGGGAGCCGCCGCCCGGCCCTGTTTCCCGGGAAATCAGAGAGAAAAGGGAGGGGGAAAGGCCACAGAAGTAGGGGCCGGGAAGGAGTCTGTGGCTGGAACTGCCGGGTGTGAGAGGGAGAAGGGGAGAAGGAACATGGCGAAAGGCAGGAGACTGGGAAAGACAGTGGCCGAGGCCAGGGCGGGTGTTGGGCGGATGGTTGCTGATAAACGCTGACGGAGGCCACCAGGGCAGGACGTGAGAGGCTGCAACAAGGGGAGCAAGCAGGCTTCTCCGCCAAGCTCAGTGGCTTGTTCGATTGCATTAGGCTCAAGAAGGCACCCGCCCCTTCATTGTCTAAATTGCAGTTTAACTCAACACAGCCGCCAGCCCGGGGCTGGCCAGGAACGGTGCTTGGCCCAGCTGTCTTCCCAGGACCAGGCGTGTCCCTGTGGCCCCGAGGCAGCCTCGCTGGGCATGAACAGCTCCCTGCCATCCTCAAGCCACTGTCCCTGAATCTCCCAGGTCCCCTCATCTGTCGAATGCCCTCAGCTCTTTTGTTTTTCTTCCCCTCCTGCTAAATGGGGATGGACATGACCGCATCTGGGGACTGCAGGGGCCGTGTGGCCTAATAAACACCAGTTCAGTTCTGAGGCCAGAGCAAGGAGGGTGCCAGGTGCCTCTGAGTGCGTGTCAAGCCCTTACATTGGCCCGCATTAGACCTTTGTTCCCTTCTCCCTAGGACACCGTCTGCAGGAGCTTTAGCACTGGTGGCATGGGGCCGCTTGTACCCTCAAGTCCCCAGCAAAGGAGGTGGTGCACGGATGACCCCTCAGTGGAGGGGGTTTAGCCCAGATGGTGTCTGTCCCGGTGCACAGGCACCCAGGCTCCATGGTCAGCAGGCCTGATCCACCCAAGCCTGCCACTTAGCAGCACTCGCGTCCTGTCTGTGAAACGGGACTGAGGGTGGCCGCCTGCCACGGCTAAGTGTGGAGAGACAACAGATAATGTAAGTGGAGCTCCACGCCTGGCGCTCAGGAACTGCTCAAAATTAGTTATGCCATTGCTGTTATTGCTATTGTTATGCAATCAATGGCTAGAAGCTCACAGGATTCCACTGTCTTGAGGACAGGTGAAGACAGGGCAAGGTGAGGGGCACCCGTCAGTGCAAGAAGGGGTGGTTGAGGCAAGACTGACCTTCTGGAAATGAGGCATATGCCAGAGGGCATCCAGCTTCACGGGGGGCTTGTACCTTCTCAGCTGACTGCTCCGAGTCTCATAAACCTTTCCGAGCATCACCTGCATGCCAGAGAAATGCAAAGGCAAGGTGGCTACCTGGCTACCTGGAGAAGCCTAAGCTACGATTCAGGGATGCAGGGTCAAAGGGCTGGAACATGGTTGCACACCCATGGGTCACATCCTCCTGCATCTGGCCCTTCTCCAAGTCTGATACCGTGGCACCTGGGACCATGGGATGCTGTGAGCACATTGTTTGGTTTCTGGTTTGGTCCTAGAACGTGGGGTTCTGGCATGCAGCCACCTGAGGGCAGGGACAGTGTCCCAGGAATCCATCCCTGCGATTTCTTCCACAGTTAAGGCAGCCCTGCAGTTAGTAGGGACTCTACAGTGCTTGAAGAATGCATGATTTGGTGGACTGACAGCATCTCTCAGGAGCAGGTCCCCACTGCGGCCTGCTTGTGGAAGAGGAAGGAGGACTCCTTTGGTGGGGAAGGATTCAGGGGCTGAGTTAGGAGCCCACAAGGTCTCTGTAGAAGGGATTACAGAGGAAGTCCTCATCCTCTTTAACTGCTCTGTGCCCACTGCCAGATGTTGGCAAGCCCACACTTGGGGTCCTGCCGCCTATGGTCTATTATGGACTGAATCATGTCCCCTCCACATTCACATGTTGAAGTCCTATTCCCCAGTGTGACTGTATCTGGAGATGGGCCGTTAAGGAAATGACTAACGTTCAGGGAGGTCCTAAGGAGTGTTTCCTAACACAACGGGCTGATGATGTCCTTGTAAGAAGAGGAAGAGACCCCAGAGATGCACACACAGAAAGGTCGTGTGAAGACACTCAGAGAATGTCATCTACAAGCCAAGGAGAGAGGCCTCAGGAGAAACCAGCCCTGCCAGTACTTTGATCTTGGACTTCCAGCCTCCAGAATGGTGAGAAATGGATTTCTGTTGTTTAAGCTGCCCAGCCTGTAGTGCTCTGTCACGGCCACCCAACCAGACTAACGCAGGATCCAAGGCCCCCAACCCCTGGGTCAGTGGGCAGGGGCCCTGGACCCTGCGTTTTCCTTGGGCGCCCCTGAGGTTTCCACTCACAGTCAAACCTTTGCCCGAGGCCAAGATCCTTCTCAAAAAAAAAATCATACGAATCCTTGGGGATGTTTCCAGGTGACAGGGGACTCTTGTTTATATGGGGCACCTCGATGGAGCAAGTTGGAGCCCCAGACCTGGAGATGAGCTGGGGGATGTGCTGGTACCCAGGTGACCCGAGAGGGTGGGCCGCTGCGGAAGGGGGCGTGAGGAAGGGGCCCAGGACGGGGAGCACGAAGGCCCTGGGGGGGCCCGATTCATGTGCTCACGTGCCCCTATGTTTTTGTAAAACTCGTAAGAGTAATACACTTTGTGTACTTTTTCTTGAGCCTGGGTCTGCCGGGCCCTCATTTCGTCTCCCCTTGAAGGCAGTCTTCTCCTGAGGGCAGGGCCTGGCGAACTTTCAGCATCTCCCACAATAAAACCCCTGCCATGATGGAGGTGCGCAGACAGCCGTCCACAAAGCCAAGCCAACCCGGATTTCACTGAGGATGCCAACACCCCATAGAATGCCTTTTGTTGATTTATTTCATTAATCATTTATATAAATTTTATTGAATGTGTCTGTGGATACTTAGTTCTCCACTCTGCCTTGTAGACAGTTTTGAAATGTTATCTGCAAACCAAAGCCGAGAGGCTGTCTAGGCAGGAGGTAACCAGTGGCCTTCAGAATGGGGGGGTGCCGGCACGTCACAGCCCCTTTCTGAGCCTCCTTTCCCCCCACTGCAAATGGGTCACCGATGCCTAACACACAGGGTCACTGTAGGATTTGCTGAGTTAAGCTTTGAGCAGAGAATCCAGCCCAGCATGCTCATTCACTAATGGAAGCTGTTACCAAGAATTTCACATGGGGGACATCACCGTCCAAACCCAGGACATCCTGAGCTACTGAGGAGACAGGCTTTGCCTTGGATGTTGGCACTCTGACCTTGTAACCCACTGTCTTATCAACCCCAATAAATTATTTATCAGTCCCAGACCATAGCCCCCAGGATTTGCTGGCTCTGGGTGTTCACAGCCATGTGTTAAGACAACTTGGCTGCCATGGAGACCCTTGGAGCAGGAGGAGCATTTGGGGGTTGGTTCAGCAAGGGTTTTCTGAGTGCCTACTATGTGCTAGGAGGGCCTTCATATCATCTGACCCCTTTCGGGCCCATGAGGGAACTGAGACCCCAACAAAGTGGTGACACTCAAAGTCACAACCCCGGAGCTGGCACTTGGGGTGGAGCCACTCACACCAGCCGGTGAGGGCTGCTTTGCTGAGGAAGGAGGGGCACCAGCTCCGGGACTGTCTCTAGGGTCAGAGAGGCGTCCCTGGAGGCTTGGGATGTAGGGGTTGGCAGCACTCGGTTGCCGTGAAATAGCTGCTGATTAAAAAACATGACTCTCAGTTGTAGCTATAAAGCAGTTGGTAAAGGCGACCCTCCCTCTGAAACTGGTCATTACCACAGTAAGCTGACTCTTTCTTGAGACATTAACCAATAAACTAGTCATGGGCTGCCTTTGAATGTTACTATGATGCCTTGATGTTTAATGAGCTGGCATCTCAGACTCCACTAACCCAGAACAGTTGGGAAGGGCCTTGGCACTGGCCACAGGCCCCGGGAGACCTGGGACCCTCTGTCCCTTGGTGGCTCTCCTGGCCAGTCCTGAGGGCACCAGAATCCCTGAGGACTCGCGCTTCCCTGGTTAGCACTGTTGCTGAGCCCCAAGCTTTCCCCAGATCAGCAGGAATCAGACCTCATGGTCAAGAAGAGCCTGGACTCTGGGGCTGGACACACACTTGAGTCCAGGCCTAGCTTGGACACCTTTGACCAGTCACTTAATCTCTCTGAGCCTCAGTTTCCCCATGTGAAAATGAAACAAACTGGGATAATCTGCTGAGACCCAACCTCATGAGAGAATGCATAGCCGGTGCATGCTCAGCGCCATGCCTGCAGGGAGCGTGAGATGGGGGCCGCCGTGGCTGTGGACGCCGCGACAACCAGAGGCGCTAGCGCCACACTTCTGATGAAGTCTGCATGGCACTGCTGGCACGTTAGGCCGTTCGGATTATACGGTGACCAGTCTGGATCTATGGGGACCCCTGTGTTCGGACCTCATTTGTTCTCAGCTCCAATGTCCCTGCCTGCACCACCTCTCTGAGCCCCCCTGTCCAGGCCTGGGGAGCAGGGACCTGCCTCATGGGCTTTTGTCCGGTGCAAACGAGATGATGCATTTGATGTACGTGAGGCGTTCAGCATGGGGGCTGCTCATTAGTTTGAGACAAAACATACTGGTAAAGTTGAAAAGGTGTGTTCTTCATAGCACCCTCCTAGATGTGGTTTTCCTCAGTAACTTTGCCTTGTCAGCCTTTCCTTTATAGATAGGACAGGGCACGTTTCTGTCTAGGCCAGGTCAGGTTAGTTTAAAATCTGCTTTCTGGAGGTGTGAAGTCATGCAGAGTTTGGGTGGAAGGAGTCCCCAGGCAGGAATCAGGAGACCGGGTTCTCTCCTGCCTCAGAAAAATGGAGCCAACTTCTCGGTGGCCCACGTCAGAATCTTCTACTCTTGGGGCTTCTGTAGGGGTTGGACCTGATCCTCACCAAGACCCTTTCAGCAAATGACATGAGACTTGCCCCCCGCCCCCCCAAGCCCAGGGACAAGCATGCATGCAGCCATTCCCCAAACTTTGCCCCACCCGCACTCCGTCCTGCCCACAGGGGCCACTCTGGCGTGAAGGATGCCTTTACCTTGTGTTTTTTCTCCAGTTTAACGGCTTTCTGGGTGGCCTTTTGTTCCTGCACCCAGAGCTGCTGGTACCGGTGCTGCAGCAGATCAAAGAAAGGGGTGGAAGGCCTGCAGGGAAAAAGTCCAGACATGCCTGAGGTTGTGGAAGGGCC
The DNA here is from genome assembly GCA_032199065.1 of Smutsia gigantea. Taxonomy (NCBI): domain Eukaryota; kingdom Metazoa; phylum Chordata; class Mammalia; order Pholidota; family Manidae; genus Smutsia; species Smutsia gigantea. The sequence goes on from JAVSCE010011143.1 coordinate 30,354, forward strand.
GAGGCTCCTCTCCACTGAGGGCACCACCTGTCCGTCTGGGCTGCAGGACAAACCGCTCCACCCGGAGGCTGTGAGAGGCTCTCTCTGGCCTCCCAGAGCAGGGCAAGAAATAGGCGCCTTGACGAGTCATTCAACAAATGTTTCTTACTGCACACCAACCAAGCGCTGGGCCTGAGATGGTGGCAGACTCTCCCTGCGACCAAATTTTAGAGAAGCCCCTCGGACACCTCTTTTCTACTGGGCCTTGTTCTTGGGCTCTATCCTCGGCCCCAGAAGCCAGTCTTAGCAAAGAATCTGAGAAGTCGGTGCCGCCACCCCCCACCCTTGATATCTGATCTCACTGGCCTGCTTTTACCAAGAACCCTGTTAAGCAGTTTGGCAAGAATCCCTTTAACCCCTTATCTTCTTAGTGATTTCCAACCCCTGACCCCTGCACTCTGCTCCTTGGCTATAAAGCCCCACTCATGTCGTATTCAGAATTGAGCCTGTGCCATAATGATGAAGGTTCTTTCCCCTTTTGCAATAGCACAGAATGAGATCCGTCTTTATCACCTCTGGTGCCTGGCTCTGGTTCTCTTTGACAAGGGTCTCCAGCGAAGGAGAACTGTACCCTGTGCAGAGCGTTTTTGTATGCCCCATCCCTACACAACATTGTAAAGAGGGTATTTTTATCATCCCCATCCAGAGCCGGGAGGATGGCTGCCAGAGAGACCAGCTCGGGGTGACCAAACAGGTGCCAAAGGCAAGTTCTTTACAGAAGAACAGAGCTAGTAAACGCAGGAGGAACGACAGGATTGAGGGGAAGGAATCGCTGTTTTGCAGCTCCTAATGGAATCCCGGACTTAGGCCACCATCAATAGCTGCTAAAGTGACTAGGTGGAAGGCTGATGGGGAATGTTACAATGTATGGGTCAGGCTACAGCAGCTGAACCAAATGATTACTTTTTTTAATTGTAGTAAAATATACATAACATGAAACTTACCCAAATGATTCATCTTACCATCACTGAAAATGACAAGCAAATATTGTGCTGGAAGTGATATCACAGGGGGCACGCAGTACCATCCATCAAATAATTTTGATGGGGAAAAAGAGCCACAGTGAGCCTGGAGGTAATCGAACCTCTAGACAAGCTCTGCCAAACAGAAATACAATGCAAGCCCACTGCGTAACTAAGATTTCTCTAGCAGCCATGTTAAAAAGAGTAAAAAGAAAAAAGTGGAATTAATTCTACTACTACACTTTATTAACCTAATATATCCAAAATCTTATCATGTCAACATGTAAGGCATTTAAAATGTTAATGGATTATTTCAAAGATTCAGTTTTTAAATTTGAATTTATATTAGTTAAAAGTGAATAAAATGGAAAATTCAGTTCCTCGGCAACACGAGCCACATTCCAAGCGCTCAACAGCCCCCCTGAGCAGTGCTGCCACACTGGACACCCAGCTCTCAGCCTGCGTACTATGGTTTATGGAGACGAAGGGGATAGAGGAGAATGCTAAACACCACCGCGAGGATGGCACCTGCCAAGTCCGGAGTGTGGGACGTTCTGCAGGACAGACAACTCAATCACTTCAGCAAACAAGGGGCCTTGAAGAAAAGGGGAGGATGAGGAAGTGATATAGACTAAAAGTGACTTAAGAAGCACAGCACCAAATGTAATATGTTCAGATTCTGATTCAAACAAATCAACAACGGAAAGGTAATTTTTTTAGGCAATCAGGGAAAAGTGAACACCAAGCTGAGTTTTAGAAACCACTGAGGAAATGTAGCAGTTGTGTGGTGTATGATAACGCTATTGTGGTTATTTAAGTCTTTCTCTGTTAGAGGTGCATATGAAGGCTTTGTGGGTAGAATAATATGTTTAGAATTTACTTCAAAAAAGAAATCCAGCAAAATATGTAATACCATACAATAAAAAGATGAAACAAGAATAGTAGAACATATTGATAATGGTTGAGCTTGTGAAGGTTGATCATGGGAGTGAATTACTATTTGCTACACTTTTGTGCATGTTTGAAATTTTTCATAATAAGAGGTAAAAAGAGAAAAAGAAAAAAAAAACAGTGGCTAAAGCTCATTATTTTCTCCACTCATTTCTTTCTGATCTCCCTTTTGATTGTGAACAATCCTAGCCACTCGAGTCTGAGCTGATTTTTGGCCAGTCCAGTCTGAGCTGGTTGTTTCCGCATTCCCTGGGCCCACTCCCCAGAGGTTCTGATTCAGGAAGTGGGAATAGGGGCCAAGAAATCACAGTATTAGCAAATATAGGAAGTTCTGGTCAGGCTGTAGTGGGTTGAATGGTGGCCCTCAAAATGATATGTTTCCATCCTAATCTCCAGAATCTGTGAATATGACTTTATTTGTTAAGAGGACTTTTGCCGATGTAATCAAGTTAAGGATCTCAAGATGGTACTAATAATCACGTAAATGCTTTTTAAGATAGGCCCTCAACCCAAAGACAAGTGTCCTTCTAAGAGGTACACAGAAGAAAGACACAGGGAGAAGGGGAGAAGGAGAAGTGAGCTCAGAGGCAGAGACTGGGGTGATGCGGCCACAAGCCAAAAGAACACTGGGGCCACCCGAGGCCGGAAGGAGCAGGGAAAGAGGCTCCACTAAAGCCTCCAGAGGGCGCGCAACCCAGCCAACACCTTGACTTCAAGCTTCTGGCCTCCAGAATTTGTCTTAAGACTTTGAAATTGTTGTCAACACCTAAAAGTTGGGAAAGTTTACATAAAGAACCAACTTTCAGATTGTCATGAAAATGTATAAGTTCTGACCACATAGGCCTGCATTCCTATGTAACAACAATTGGCTGGAGCTGAGTTGTCTGGTGCCACTTGGCCCCAGACCTCTCCCTTCCCTATTGCCCTTTTATCAGACTACCTCTACTACCTGCTGGGCCCCTCCAAGTTTTGAACATTGTGGCCCCAGAGTCAAATGGAAAGCTGGACCAGACCCTAGATCTCCACCTTCCACTATCCTACCCCACCTGTGCCCCTGGTACAGTCTGCCTACCCTACATGTGTACCTCTTTGGGACTGTGCTGGGCCAAGACTGTGTTTGAGTGGAGGTACAGTGGCTTTGAAATGCCACTTGAGCTCAGAGGTCTCTTTACAGAGCAACCTGCAATGCATCTACCAACAGTGGCTCTTTGTTTTCCAATTCCTTTACTCCTGTGGCGATTTTTATTACTTAATTATTACACACCCCATGCTTCTGAGCAGCCTAATTTATAGCTAGGCTTTCTAATGACACTAGATGTGTCATCTTGCAGGATCTACCCCAAGAGGCCATTCACAACAGAAAAGTGACCTTCCCAGAAGCCCCCGCTGCATATATCACCGAGAACCCACACTGTCGCAGCCCCCTGCAGCCTGAGCTGGCTGGCTCGGGGTCCTGCTCCTGCCAGGCCAGCGGTTCTTATTACCTGGAGAGGCAGGAAGGGGCTCAGGCAGGGAGGGCAGCAGACACTCCCTGAGTCACAGGGGCCCAGCCCCAGCCGAAGGAGAGCCGGCAGGCTTTGCCCATTTCTGCTGTGGCTCATTAACTCGGATAAGAAGGTGGAGAGGTTGTCCGACATGGAGAGAGCTCAGGACATCAGTCAGGTCACGACATCACCCTTTCCTTAAGATGCCATTTCTTAGACGGTCCCCCAGGCCTCCAAGCCTTCGCCCTCCACCTGGAATCCTCCTTCTCCCGTTAGACACGCGCTCAGCTTCTCCTTTCCCTCCAGGGCTCCGCTGTCAGGTCCCTTTCTCAGAGGGCTCGTCCCCACCAGCCCACCTGCAAACGGCCCTCACGCAGACGCACTTCCCTCATTCCTTTGCTGGTTTATAACCAGCCTGAGCCACTGAATGGCCACACCCGGGCTCAGGAGCAGTCCCTATCCAGGGGAGCTGGCTCACTGCCGCTCTCAGTAATTATTTGTCGTCGAAAAAGAGGGCACGGGAAGAGTCAGAGAAAGAAAGGTTAAGCAAACTTCTAGGAGATATACTTTCTCATAATTCACGGTGTTATAAAAATGAAGCTATATATGAGTTTTAATAGGTTAGAGGGAGTGAACTGATGGAAACTGAAATTCAGTGGGAGGAAGAAGTCTTTTCAACAAATGGTGCTGAAACAATCGAACAGCATAAGCCAACAAACCCCCAAATTAAAAAAAAAAAAACAACTCTCAACCTAAGTCTTACACCCTATCCAGAATGAACTCAAACATACATTTAAATGTGAAACTATAAAGCTTTTAGAAAAAAACGTAAGAGAAAATCTTTGGGACCCAGAGCTAGACCAGGTGAAGAGTTTACACTTGACACCAAAAGCATGACCCAGGAAAGGAAAAAAGAATAAATCGGATTTCCTTAAAATTCAGAACTTTTGTCCTGTGAAATAGGATCCTCTTAAGAAGACAAAAAGACAGACTGCAGACTGGGAGAAAGTATTTGCAAAGCATACATCTGGCAAAGGACCCCTAGGGTAGAAGGTAGAAAGAACTGTCAGAACTCAACAGTAAAAAACAAACAAAACCAATCCAATTAGCAAATGGGCCAAAGACATGAAGAGATGTTTCATCAGAGAGGATATATGGACGGCAGGTAAGCACATGAAAACAGCCAACATCCTTAGCCACTAGAGGAATACAGAGTAGCACCATGGTGATGTAGGCACGCCACACCTTTAGCACAGCCGGAGTAGGAAGTGGCGGCAATATCAAGTGTTGGCAAGGATGCAGGGAAACTGAATGTCTCATGCATTTGCTGGTGGGAATGTAAAGTGAGAGAGCCCCTCGGAAAATACTTGGAGTTTCCCAAGAACCTAAACATACACTTTCCATGTGGCCCAGCAATCGCACTCCTGGGCATTTATTCCAGAGAAACGGGAACTTATGGATCACAAAGCCGTTATGCTGAGTGAAAAAGGCCAATGTCAAAAGGTTACTTACTATATGATTGCATGCATGGGGCACTGGGGAATTTGCCGGGGATTAGGGAATGATGGGGAGGGGAACCACCCAGGAGTCATATAAAGGAGATCTCAGAGATGATTGAACAGTTCTGTATCTTGATTGTGTTATCTCACATCAGCCCATGTGAGAAAAATCACAAAGAAATTCATTCTGTGCATTGGACCAATGTCAGTTTTTAATTCTGATATTGCACAGTGGTTAGGTACGATTTTATCACTGGGGTAAATTTGGGTAAAGCATATACATGATCTCTGTACTATTTTTACAACTTCTTGCTAAGCTATAATTATTTCAAAGTAAAATATTTTTTAAAATGTAATCAAGCATGCTAGAGGGAAGACTGGAATAGCTTTCTACTTTATGGAAAAGTAATATAAAATTACTGTCATACAAAGACATGATCAAAGAGTAAAGAACCCAAAAGCACAGGAGAAAAATGAACAGAGGCCACGTTCATTAGGGGAAAAATGAACAGAGGGCAACTCATTTTTTGATGTTTTATTTTTCTGGATTTTGTGGTTTGTGGCATTTGTCAGCTTATTTCAATCTGTAATTTGTTCTGATTTCTTTTCTCATTCCAGTTAAGTTTTTGGTTTTGTGCCTAAATTTGTATTCGTGATTCTGACTTTTTGTTCTCAAAAAATGGCCCCAAACTGAGCTGCAGGTCACACACAAGCTGGAGCTGCCCCCAAGCTCAGGTAAGATGTTTATGCTAATAAATTAGAAAATCAAAGCAAATGGATAATTTATCTACGAAAATACAGAAGGTCAAAGTTGACTGACATACATGTAGAAAACGTTAACAGAGCTGCAAGAACCAGGCTGGGGACACATGAGCTCTCACAGCTTTGCTATAGACAGAGTTCCAGGGCTCTCCAGAGCTTTTTACAAAAAAAAAGCTTCCCAAATCGTTTTATGATCCAAACTGAGACAAAGAGACAACATACACTGTTGGTCAGTCTCATTTACAAGAGCAAATGAAAGGTTACTAAATGAAATATTACCACATCAGGTCAGGCAAGGCGTTACTAAGGAAGGCCTCCACCGACGGGGAAGCAGGTCACAGAGAGCGGCTCACTCCCTGACTTGCCACTGAGTTTCCCCCGTGGGGAGGAAAGAAACTTTTCCCAGTGAAACTGGACCTTTGATTACTACACCAGACAGGACACGCTAGCTGGTGGGGGAAGAGGTGCAGGTGCACCAGGGCATCAACTCATCGTGAAGGGATGGAGACAGACCGGAGGGAGCCCACCAGTGAAGCCCCAGGGTTGGGGGCAGTATGGCGGGGCAGCGGCAAGGGGGCCCGGCCCCTTCCCATCTACATATTGGTTTTATGTGACTCTTGTAACAAATAAAGAAGGGGGGAAATCCCTCCAAGTCTGAGAATGACTCTGCCACACAGCCAGTAATGGGGGTGACAGATCCAAGTCCCCAGACTTGGCGTCAGGATGCAAGCCCTCCCCGCACCCCCCAGCCCCACTGTGCACAGCCTTGCGAACATAGGGCCAGGACTGTCCGAGTATTTGTTTTTCACCCTTTTTTCCTCAAGCAGCCCAGGAGGCCTGTGGCCTCAGGGAGGACCCCCGTGGGGTTCTAGCATCTTCCCACGTACTTGACCTTTTGAGGGGTGCATCTATATGAGACATTTTTCTTGTTTTCTTCTGCATCTATTTTTTGCTGCTACCTAAGACCATGTTCAATTTTTTTTTAAGTAAATGTAGTTCTTTATAATAAAAAAAGGCATTTTTTCCACCACAGAATGAATGATTTTTGCCACAGGCTGAGAGCCCCTGTGGCTACAGTTGTAGCCATCCCATCTGCAGCAGTCTTTGGTGGAGCTGGAGGAGTTCACTCAGAAGGTCTTAATTATTTATCCTCACTAAATGAGGTGGGAAGGTGGGAGTGGAGAAGCCGAGGCCCAGAGAGGTCAGAGGCTGGCCCAGGGTCACACAGCACAGTCTAACAGCAAAGCCTGGACTCTCACCCCTCAGGCTACCTCCTCTGCAGTCAGGAGGATAAGAATCGGTTTCTGCATGGGCTGAAGGGAACTGCCCACGAGCCAGCTCCAGACAGAGGCCCACCCAGGGGCCTGGCTCTGCTCAGTAGGCCCCAGACCTTGGTGGGCACCGTCCTCTCTCACCAGCACCAGCCCCAGCCCTGGGCCCTGCCCGCCCCTCCACACAGGAGCTGGCCTCTCTAGCAGTGCCATCTGAGCCTGTCTTCCCTAACACCCCCTTGGGGTGTGGGGCACATTTTTCAAAGGCCCCTCACCGTCTCCCAAACCCCATCCCTTTCCTGCTGCCTCCCAGACTGGCATAGCCCAGGACACCCCAGTTCTTCCAGAGCCCCAAGCGCTGGTGTCCTCCGGGGCTGCTTTTCACTGTCCATGGCTCGCTCCATCCCAATGGGTCTCAGCTTAAATGAGACAACCCCACCTCTCCCTGAGGTCACTCCCTGAGACTTCCCTTAACTCTGCGGGACTTCAAGTCCCTGTAGTTGCACCTGGGAAGGGTTTTTTGAATGGGGGATTGATTCTTCAGTGTCTGCTTTTCCCACAAGGCTCCGTGCTCCAGGCAGCAGAGATGGAGGCCGGACTGCCCCGTCCACATCTCCCTGCCCAGACAGTCTGCGCTTTGTCAGTAGATCTGAGGGGCTCCAGATCCAATCCCTTTCCTTTTAAGGATCCTTTTCCCGGGGATGGCTGCCCCCTCCACTGTGATGCCCTAGATGGGGTGTCTCTGGAAGAAATGAGCCTTTCCTTGGGGAGCCTAGAGACGGGTGGGGGGGGGGGGCGTGGCCCTGGCACCCTGCACAGTGTGCAGACACTGAGGGCCAGCCATGGCCTCTTGGTCCTTACCTCTCCGCCACGGGGCTGTTACTAAAGCCAGCACATCAGGGCAGATCCTGGGCCCCAAAAAGGGCAACGGCAGCCCCCCCACCCAGGTACAGAGGGTCATGTCAGGGCAGGTGACATGGGGCAGTGGCCCTACCCTGGGGTGAGGGGATTTGTGAAGCTGAGGAGGAGGCTGGACAAGGTGCCCTCCGAGAGCCTGTCTCTCTCAGACCCACTCATGACGGGTCTTTAAAACCTTGTTGGAAAGTTATCTGGGCTCATGAAAGTCTGTGCTTCTGTGTAGTCCTGGAAGGGTCCCCAGAGCATCAGGGCTTGGGATGTGGGGCCGAGGGCTGCTTGGAGGCCTGCGTGTGTCTAGAGGTCTGGGGAGGGGCTCCTGGGCTAGAAGAGCAGAAGGCCTCCGATCCAGGTCCACACCCGAGTTTGGGAGCTTGGTCAGGGCGGAGACCCCCCTGGAGGTGGGCTAAGGAACTGACTGCAAAGGGGCCTGGGGACTTCTGGGGTGACGGAAATGCGCTGTTATCTTCCCTGGATGCCCAGGTACATACATTTGTCAAAACTCATCAAACTGTACATGAGCCATTTCAATGTCTGTAAATTACACCTCAATTAAGTTGTTTTAAAAGAAAAACTGAGAAGATAGATTGAGGAGAAAATAGCTGAGGCAGGAGTTGTAACAGGAATGTCTTCATGAAAGTACCAGGGAGCTGAGCAAGGGGAGAAGGAAGGGGGCATGATGATAGCCACACCTTAGAACTGCCGCCATGTGGTGGAGTGTATTAGGCTGGGACCGGAGGAAGGGCACGGGGTTTGAGGACCCCAGGCCTCCGCTGGGAGGGAAGACACAGCAGAAGGGAGACTCGGCTTGTGAATAAGATCGGCTCTGTGTTCACTTACTCATTTGTGCCATCCATCTGACCCACCCAGCAGCATTCAGGGCCCCCTGTAACGGGCTGGGCTCAGGCTCTCTGCACTCTGGGGTCACAGGGCATGTAGCAGAAATAGCGATCACCCTCACAGCTCACACTGCCTGCCTGCCTCCTGGGTCCTCGCACAAGTCTACAGACAGACACTAATATCCCCATTTCACAGATGAGAAATCCAAGGCCCCAGGAGTTCTCTGGCTTGCCCAAGAGCACACAGCCAGCAAGCAACTACTGCATCTGTGTCAGAAGCTTCTGGGGGCGTCCGCCTTGCAGCCCACCCCCCAGCAGGGCTAAGTGTGAGTGTAGACGGCCATCAGAGCTCGGAGGAGAGAAGGGCTAATTCAGCCAGGGCGTGGGACAAGGACAGTGGCCACGTGGGGAAGGGAAGTGAGGGGACTGCAGACTGAGGAATCGGGCCATGACACCGTGCCTCCCAGCCGCACATTGGCCTGACGGGCCCTGGAGAACAGCAGTTCCAAAGCACTTCCTGTTTTAATGAGCACGCACTACACCAAGTCCACTGTTGAGCATTCCCACTGCAGCCTCACTGATTCCTCATCACTCTGAAAGTAAGGATGAAAAGTCCCACTTTCAGATGGGGAAACTGAGGCTCAGATAAGTCAAGCAACTTGCCCGAGATTTGTTCACAGACACAGAGCCCCCAGGTGGCAGATGCAGATCCTTGCTCCTAGTGGTTAGGCTGTGTGTTCAGCAACCCCAGAGCGGGCCCGAGTGATCCGACCATCCCTGGCCAGGTGGCCTTGCTGCCCAGACGGTAGAGTGAAGTTGTGTTTTTCTACACTTCGCTTCTCTGGACTTTGTTAACTTCCTCTCCACAAAGAAGTCTGATTCACCCTGGCCCCCTGGTGGCCTGTCCCTGGGGCCCCTGGCCCTCATGCAGGCTGAGGTTTTCCTCGCTGCCCTCTTCTCTGGGTCTGAGCACCACGTTAGGGACAAATTCTTTGCTGATAACCTGGCAGGAACCTCTCGGAAAAGTTCCTCACCATCCTGATGTTCCCACCAACGGCAAAACCACGTCAAAACTAAGTCTAATAGAGCGGAAAATGGGGAATAAAATGAAATGAAATCAGCTCCTACTCGGGGTAGGCCTGCAAGAAACTTCAAATTAGTTCCATCAAATCCATCTTTGCTGCTTCGCGACTGATACCCCAGACCAGGGGTTGATCTCCGATGAAGGCACCAGGGACGAGCAAGGGAAATGGAAATTATCATTTGCAAACATTAGGCTGACACTTTGTGCGTGTGGGGGTTGAGGGCTGACAGCTCTGATTTGCCGGCACGGCTCCTCTCTGCCAGAGAGCGCTCTGTGGATTAGAGGGGGCCCTTTCATGCCAGCCCATCTTCATCTTCGCTGTTCATTAAAACTTCGTGGAGCTGGAGAACTTGGCGGAAGAGAGGAAGCTGGAGGAGCCTTCTGAGGGACTTCGGGTACACATTTGTTGAAAGGTGTTTGAGAAGGGAGCCTTGGATCTGACAAACCGGATTTTAGTATGGCTCTCCGTTCACAGCGGGCTCAAATAATTGGTCATCAGTGACTGCTAATTTGGTTTAGTAGCCAGAGGCAATTTTTTTCTTCCTGGAAAATCAATGACAGCACGGAGGTCTGTTCAACGTGATTCCGCTCAAAACTGGTCCTTATCTGGCGCTTGATGCTTCTTCCAGTGGAGACAGCTATTTTGTTAAAATAAAATTAAAATCCATCTCTAATATGCCAGTGGTTGGCTGCTCCCCAGGCAGGAGAGGCGCTGGCGCCCACACACCCTCAGGGGCTGCAGCAGTGGGCAGTGGCCTCCGGGCTGGGCTGCATCTCCCCAGCGGAGCATGCAGGTCAGAGCTCAAGGGAGACAGCGGATGGTCAGGTTTGGGAGGAAAAAGGCTGGAGGGCTGAGCCTCTCTCAGGTTCTAAATCAAAACTGCACCCACAAGGGACACCCAACCGTGGTGCCATCTGAGGAGACCCAGCCCCTCCATCAGCTGGAGGAGCCCCAGCACGGGTGGGCTCCAAAGGGCTCATCCTTCCATGGCCTGGGCAGTGCAATTCAGGCCTGGGGCCTCCCTTCTTGCCACTGGGGCTTCCTAAATGGGTTCGTCTGTCTGACCGTCAAGTGACTTCCCTGACCATTTACCAAATACCTCACTTGTGCCTGAAGTTGATCCACTGTTTCTTCTAGTAAAGTGATTCTGACTAACATTGCCCACATGGTGCCAAAGCCACAGCTCAATGCTTTTTTTCTTTTTGGCCTTTTTTAGTTGACATTTTTATTGAGATCATTGGAGATTCACATGCAGGTGTAAGAATAAAATAGAGATGCCCTATATCCCTTATCCAGCTTCCCCCAAAGGTGACATCTTACAAAACTCTCAAAGAACAAAGTCACCAGGATATTGAGATTGAGACAACCCACTCATCTTGAACAAATTTCCCCAGGTCACTGGTACTCATCTGTGTGGGTATTTATTTCTATGCAGTTTCATCACATGTGCACCCAGCACGTGGTAAAGACACAACAGTCCCATCCCAAGGACCTGCCTGTTGCCTGTCTGTAACCATGCCCACCTCCCTCCCACACTGCACCCATGTGCCAGCGACTCTTCGTTTCATCCTTACAAGAACCCTACTAGACAGGAACTGTTATTATGTTTCCCCACTCATTGATAAAGAACTGTTGATTCTCAAGTATTGATAAAGAGTTCAGTGAGATGAAACACTTTCTCGGGATCCATATCCACCACCATTGCACCAGCATAGTTGCACATGGCAGACTCTAGGCCACACCTGGCCTGCGGGCATGCTTAGTTTGGTCTATAGCACTTAAAAACTCTTACTACCAATATATATATTTTTAATCAGAAGAATTCACATAAAAATCCAAATGCCTGTTCTTTAATGAGGCTTTAGATTATCCAGTAACACTGGGCCCACATTCCCCTGTCGTCAGTAACCGGCTGGAGCTGCTGCCCTTAGACCAAGCATGTGCTTGAGTTTGACACAGTCCCCACCACTCCCTATTGCCTTACATGGGGCTGGCTTTGCCCTTTGACCTGCCAGGCCCCTGCAGGCATGTGGAATTGTAGCCCCAGCTCTGTGTCTCTTAAATAACAAAAATACTTGGTATCTCTCTTTCTTCCTAAGCCCTCAAAGAACTCTTTACTGATGAATTCACACCATATTTTTTCTGTCATAGGAGGAGTAGTATTAATCCGACTTACAGAGGGAGAAATGGAGTTCCATGGAGGTTGTTAAGGGATGTACTCAAAGTCCCTCAGCATGGGAGCAGCGAGAGCTGCACTGAGTCTGGAGTCTCAGGTTTCACGGCCAGTTTTCCATCCTCTGCCTCATCTCCGCTCCCTCCAGAAAGGGAGGGAGCAACAGGGGCAGAGAGGAACCCCTTGAAGAGAGGAAGCGGGTGATGAGGCTTGTGGGGAAAACCAGGGCCAACTTGTCTGCTGGCCCAGGTGGCATGGGGCCTGGGCCCTAAGACACTGTTAGAGAGCCATGAAAATGTTTTAATCTATTCTAAAACCAGAAGAAAATCATAAAAATAACCCAGGCTGGGGCATATTTATATTTATACCAGCACAGCCATGAAAAATTTCAAATTATTATTACTTTTTTATGGAGGGAGAGGCTCACACTGGCGAGTGTGCCCAGGGCCCACAGAAGTCCCGGGCAGCCGGCTGTGCATGGGTCTTGGCCTGGACCAGGAGCTGCATTTGAACACGTCTCTCTTCCCTTCATCCTGCTGAGGCCAGAGATCCTCAGTCTTGAGGGTAAATAAAAATCACCCAGAGAGCTCATTGGAAGTAGAGGTTCCTGGGCCCCACCATCGGACGTTCTGACTTGCCCGGCCTGGGCTGGGGCCCACACACCTGCATTTTACCAAGGATGCAGCATCCCTCTGCCCAGGTCATGCTGGCCTACATGGTCCCTGGCACCTTTCCTGCACAGAGGACCCTCCAACCCGGTGGCTGCCAGCACCTCTGTCCTGGGGTGGGCTGGCTGGTCAGCTCTGGTCCCAAGGGACCGCTGGAGCCCCCTACCTCCCCCCTCATTCCCACTGCCTTTTTCTTAATCGTCCCCCTTGGCCCGAGGGCCCGTCTTTTCTAACTAGCCAGGAGGAAGGGGTGGTGATTGAGTGCAGCCTCTCTCCCTGGCAGGACTCTTAGAGCTAATTAGAGAAGAGGGCTTCTGGGCTTGTGGTTATTTTTTAATTGTTTGTGGATCCAACATAAAAGCTAATGACAGAGGAGGGAGGCTTAGGCAGCAGCACACTCTTGACTTCTAAATTTGTCTATGGGGTCATTTGCAATTTGTTAACATTTTTCACAAGGGTGGATTCAATTAGCAGTTCCTCCACACGGGCACCCGCAGTGGGCGGCAGGATGGGCAGCAGAGCTGGCCAGGCTTTCAGGAAGCTTCTCCCAATCTTGAGTGCCTGCATCCCAAAACCGGGAGCGCTCCCTGTGCGCTCCAGTGCGCCCACCACCACCCCGACACAGCTGGCTGTGGCTTCAGCCCCTCTGGAGAGAAAGGAAAAGGCCCAGGGAAGCTGAGCTGGCGTGACAAGAGTGAAAAACTCCGGACCACTCCGGAGCCTACCATGCAGGGGCAGCTTGGCACCTGGGGAAAGGTGAGTGGCAAATGGGGCCTCCCTGCCCTGGGGGTCGTGAGGGCTGTAGAGAGACCATGGGAACAATCGGAGGATCTTGGGTAGGCTGTGCTTGTGGACGTGACCCTGAGGAATCTCACATACGGGTGTAAGGTGTGCAGGGCACCTCGTTGTCATAGGAGAAATGAGAAGCGACCTGGTTGTCCAATGACAGAGACAGCTGTGTCCACGGTGGGTGATTCAGATGGGGAACCAGCTAACATTTGCAAACATAGGGAGTGAAAAAAACGAGTCACTGAGCACAGCAACGTATATGGTGTGAAACACAGTAAATAATATGCAATATATTTGGACATCAAATGGTATAGCAAAAATGTGAAAACCTAGATGGAAAGCATGCGTGTTCTAACCTCAGGATGGTCCTCAGGGAAGAAAGGGAAGGGCGTGGGGCTGGGGAGGGTAAGGAGGGGCTTCAAGCTGTATTTGTTATATTTTATTTCTTTAATAATAATAATAATGGAGGATTGGAAACAAGTATGGCCTTGGTAACATTTGTTAATCCTAGTGCTGGGCTCATGGAGTTACGGAGTTTGGGAACTTTTCTGTTTTTGGACAGTTTCCTAATAAACACGGAAGAGAGCTGCCAGAAATGTTTGCTCCTCAGGAAAGTGTATCTGTCACCTTTGGCTGATTAAAACTTTGGACTGATTACAAACCACTTCCATATTTTTCACAAAAACATAAAGGGCAATGTACAAGACTCCAGGGGCAGTGTTGTAAAGTAATAATTTTAAAGGTGGTTCTCAAAACCCAATAATACTTAAAATGCAGGACTTTCTGCCATTGTGGCAAGATGCTTTGACAATTATAGTGGGGTGAATGGTGGGTGGCCCCCAGAAACATATGTCCTCGATCTAACCTGCTAACTTGAGAATGTGACCTTAATTGGAAAAGGAGTCTTTTCACATGTAATTAACTTAATTACCTTAAGGTGAGATCACCTGGATTATTCAGGTGAGCCCTAAATGCAACGCAGGTGTCTTTATCAGAGACGAAAGAGGAGACAGGCCATGCAAAGGACAGTCCATGCAAGCATGGAGCAGAGACTGGAGGGATGCAGCCATAGGGAGGGCACCTCGGCCAGCAGGAGCTGGGAGAGGCAGGGAGGACCCTCCCTTAGAGCCTCCGGAGGGAATATGGCCCTCTGACACCTTAATTTTGGACTTCTGGGCTCCACATTATGGGAGAATAAACTTGTGTTGTTTAAAGCCCCGAATTTCGTGGCACTCTGTTGGAGAAGCCCCAGGACACCCACACACACTGACAAGTCCGTCCCGAGGAAGAGTTGGCCATCTGGTGTGTTTTTTGGCATTAGGATCACAAGCTAGCTTTTCTTTCCCCTGCACTAGTTCAACAAGCCTTTATTGAGCACCTACTGAATTCCAGGCACGTGCTAGGCCCTAGGGGGCAGCAGTGAGCAAAGCCAGGCATAACCAAAGTCTCTGCGCCCTTGCCCCCACCCTCGGCCGCCCACCCAGAAGCTGCGGGGCTGCACTGTGGCCTCATCCGTTTGCCTCTTATTTCATTTTGTCCCATTGCCTCTCTGCGTTCCAAGCACCCGGCATGATGCCCAGCACAGGAGGGCGCTGAATGAACGAACACACAGTGTAGGACGGAGGGAGCAAAATGTGGCCTGTGAGATAAAATCTCAGCGTGACTTTCTGGCCACGTGATGGTGGACAAGTGTCTCTGGGCCTCGGTTTTCCCGTCTGTACAATGGAGATAAGAGAACCGCGACCTACAGGGCCATTCTGAGGGGCTACGTGGGAGGATGTGCTTCCCTGTGCCCGGGCCCCCTGGAGCTGAAGAAACAAGCTGCTATCAGTCAAAACGAATGCCAGTGTCTGGCATTAACGACCACCTCCAGCTGGCCTCCAAAGGCAAAGGGACCGATGGGGGGGACTCGCTCATTCTGCGAATGCCTTTGCTTGTGGGTCTTGCAGGGAAACACGTGGGGTGATGGGTTGCGCTTGAGGCCTGGCTCTTCATGCCGCTCCAGGGGGTGCTGGCTGGCTCCCAGGAGTACTGGCTCCTCCACGCCCTGTGTCACCAGAAAGGCAGGGCCAGCCAGGCATGGGCCCGCCCCCTCACTGTGCCCAGCTCTGGAAAAATCCAAAGCAGAACAGGAGCCTGCGGGATGCGACTGGGAGGCCCGGTGGGGAGCAGCCGGCAGCCTTGTTAGCGCTGACCCCGGCACTGAGCGGCTCCTGATGGATGGGGTTCGGGCGGGACAGGCCCCAGGGGAGCGGCGGCCCCATCCATTATGGGCCCATCAGGGCCTCCAGTGCCCTCCCTCCTCTGAATGCCACGGCGCTCAGGCCAGGAATAAATCTCCATCTGGGCCGCAGGAGAGCAGAGGGGGAAAAGAGGCAAAGGATGAAAAATGTGTCCTTCCCTTGTCTGGCAGCAAAGCCGCCCTGGAGAAGGAGCGACAGCCACGGCCCCAGAGAGCTGGGCTTCCTGGGACAGGGAGAGAGGGTGGGCCCCAAACACCTCCCCATCTCTCTCCCTGCCTTTAACAAAATGCCCTCCGTACGGAGGCAGGCCGGCTCTGCGGAGGAGGGGCCCCAGTAGGACCTGGCTTGGGGTGTTCCGGGCTCCAGCCGGGCCATGATGTGCAGGTCTGGGGTGCCAGCCAGCGCCTCTGCCTCCTGTGAGAAGCTGTTCTGGCTGCTGAGTGTGAGCATCTTGGAGTAAAGTGCCACACTTCCACTTATCCCCTGTGACCTCTGGCGAAGAGGCACAACTTCTCTATGCCTCCGTTTCTTCGTGGATAAACGCAGGGGCTGGGCTGCAGTGAGGATTGATTGCGTCTGTGGAAGGCTGAGCCCCCAGTAGGTGCTCATCAGCTCTGGTTGTTGATGCCTGCGGGGTTGTGCATAGATGCCATCTACTGCTGAGGGCTTGCCTCTGACACAGGCGGCAGGCACCATGCGGATAGTGTCAGGAGGAGAGATGAGGTCCTCACCCAGGCCTGGCTCCGACTCCTGGAAGCATGCAGCCTGCGGAGAAGGAAGGCAGCTCTGGAAGGAGAGGTGGTGCAAACCTTGGCTCTATACTGACTGGCCATGCAGTCTTAGGCAAGTGACTCTGGAAGCCTTAGTCTCCCCATCTATAAAATGGGAATAATAATAATAATAAGCTACTCCGTACGTGGAGTTGTGAGGCTCTAACAAGATGATGCATGTAAAGTGCTCATTTCACCACCGACCCAGGGCTCTGCAAACATTAGCTGCAAAGACTGCCCCTCAAAACACACACACTGGCCCTCGTTTTTTTCTCTGAAGCCCCTGGAATGCAGCCCCTCCATTGTCCTCAGAACAGAGTCTCATAGAATTGAGGACTCTGCAATGCAACTTTACTCATCCAGCTAGGAAGAGCTCACTTCTTATCGTGTTCTTTGTACACGGTGGTCTTCCTCCCCCCATCCCACCCACCATTCTGCTGTCTGCCCTCTGACACTCGCTTGTTTATGAGCCTTCCCCAAACGTATGATGCTCCACATGTTTTAGCTTGATGTTACAAGTGGGACCTGAGCAGCAGAATATAGTAGTAGGAAGGCCACCTCCTTTGTTCTGGACTTGCTGCCTCTATTAATGCAGCCAAGGGACACATTTGCTTTTTGAGGCATTATCACCACTATAGGGGAACACAGCAGTCAGGATCTGTGAAATGACATGGGAATTTCTGGTTTCACCATCTCCTCTCTCTCGGTCTCAAATGGACTGTCTCTTCACTTTCAATAACTCAAGATCCTCAAAAGGCCTTGGACCATATTTCTCCCCAACAAATATTTATTGAGTGCCTACTGTGTACCAGGCTCTGATGATTAAGCAATAGCCAAAATTGACGTCATTCCTGCCCTCCAGGACCTGAGTATGCAGTGGAGAAGACTGCCATAGGTGGACTAATTCATTGCAGTTGCCGGCACTGAGGAGGGGGTGGGTTGGGTGCGGGGGTGGGGGAAAGGTTGGGGGGCTTCTCTGTCCGGCAGGAGGTGCATTTCCAGCCTGCTGGAGGCTCAGGGGTCTTTTAGAGGTGCGCATGCTCCCCCTGGTGGTAAACCTGGTTTCATTCAGCCAGGTTTCAGGCCCCCAATAAGCCTGGAGTTGGTCTCTGCATTCAGAAACTGTCTTGGATCCCTGGGACAGCTGCCTGGGAGAGGGCTTCTTATTATTTTATAGGAGTTTGGGTGGGTGGCTTGGATTTTGGCCGTTGGCTCCAGGAGAAACAAAATAACCCAGAGTGATTGATGGGCCCATTGTAAATTTGTAAAATAAATCAGCTTCGCAGAGAGATTCAAAAAACCTGTCAGGCAGCAAACATTTTTTTAACAGCCTGTAAAATTTCCTCCATCCTTCACATTTGTCAGTGTCAGGCCGATGATGCATCTGATAGCTGGGTGTACAGCAGCCCCAGGCAGAGGGTGGGCTGCATCGCCTACATTTCTTGTTATTTTTCCATGGTCTGAGCGCTTTCAGTGCCAGAGCAGGAGGGGGTCTAGGCTCAACTCACTGGTGGGTGAACTAAGTATTCTAGTGAAGTTGCCTGTTTCTACTGGCCTCAGATCCAGATCCCAAGGTGCCCATTTGTTCATGCATTCCTTCAGCAAATACTTATGAGGGCCTCTTCAGCCCAGACACTGGGGTCAGCCCTGGGAATGCTGCAGTGAGGAGGGCCAGTGAAGTGAGGTTTCTGGATACCCCAACAAGGACCTGTTTATCAGGAAGTGGGGAGTCCCTGAAGATGAAGATGAAGGGAAGTGACACACCAAAAAGGACACTTCGTGGGCTCTTTTGATGTGTTCAGGTTAACTTAAAAGCTTCCAAAAAAATCTGGACAGGATGGCCTTACACAGGATATAGACATTCTGTCTCAGGCCTTCTAGTGCAGAAAAAACTTGGACCCGTCATCTCCATCCTTGTGTTTGTTATGCAGCCAGATCAGTGCCACAGTCACAGGTATGCAAGCCGGACCAATCCCTACCCCAATGCAGAGCAGCCGGAGGCAAATGACTTTGCCTCTCTGACCCTCTGTCTCTTCTATAAGATGGGATGTGAGAAGTCCAACCTCACACTCACTTGAACTGTTGAGGGTTATTTAAGGAGGGGATGCCTCTGAGGTGCTCAGCAATATGTCTGACATGTAATAGTAATAATACATAGTTCAAAGCAGGGTCTACCCACCTTTTATGAGGCCCATGTCAGACACAGACAGGCAGGGGACTGTTAGCTCACTGACTGAGTGATGGGTCCTCCTGCTAGCATCCTTGCCTTGCGTGTGGCACGAGGCTCCCCCGCAGGACTGTGGCAGAGCCCTGGGCACCCCGAATCTGCCAGGAGTGCCAGCTGCTGCCCAGCCCTCGCTGCTCCTCCCCTCCTACCGTCCCTGACACATCATAATTGACAATGCCAGACCAATTAGGAGCATTAACAATTAAGATGTGCCACGGGCATGTGAACACTTGCAAACACCTATTAAAATGCATCAATAATTAAGCACTTCTTTAATAGTTACATTTCTGGCCTCCAGACATAATCTGTTTATGGACCTTGCGTCACAGCAGACTCTGAGATCTGTATCATGGCCTTACACGCCGGTAATGAGAACTTAAAATTCCTTCCTGACTTGAATTCTGAGATTTGGTAGAGTGAGAATGCGTAGGCTCTTTCTAGCTGCCCAACCCTAGAGGAGCGGTCTTTAAGGCTGGCCAGCCAGCCGCGGTGCGAATCCAGGCTCTGCCACCGGCAACCTTTGGCGGGGCTCCTACCGTCCCTTTCCTGGCCTATGAAGTGAGCAGGGTGACACCTGCCTCACAGAATTGATATTAGGATTAGCAATTTCATGGGCAAAATGCCAGCCACACGTAAGCTCAGTTCACAGCAGCTTCTGTCATTGGCGGCCCCGACCGTTAGCAGAGGACAAAGAGAGGCCGCGGTTAGCTTAGGGACCAAGATGACCCATTTCTGCCAGCAGCTGCACACTCAGTACCTATTTGAACCAGCCCCTGGTGCCGGGCACGGGGGCAGAGCCAAGCTGCCCAGGCTTCTGCCTTTTTAAGAGAAGCAGGAAGTCCAGGTTTTTATATGAGGTCTCCTGATTTTCTAAATGTGGCAGCTCACTCAAGCCCTTTTTAAATTACTGCGCAGGCTGAACAAATATCTCTGTGGGCTGTCCCGGCGGCGGTGCCCGCTCACGGCTGTGGGTCAGCATGGGCACCCTTTTCCAGGCAATTGCTTAGCTCTCCACTTCCCTTTAGCCACAGAGGCTGGTGGATTGAAATGTACCTCTCCGATTTAGTGACAATCTGTGACGAAGTGGTGTGGATTGGAAACCAAATCAGCTAACTGGAAAGGAAATAATTGCATCATACCACGCAGGTTTGGATCCCCTCTGTTATTGAGAGGTTGCATGAGGGGACAGGTGGATGGAGGTGTGTGCTGTCCCCACGTCTATTCTGTCCATCGTGAAATATATGAAGGACAAGAGGACTTGATACTGGAGCCAGCGGGGAGAACTGGGGTCAGAACTTCATCTCCCACGGCAGTGACAACCCCATGCTCGTGAGCATCCCTGGCTTAGAGGGAGTTTTAGTGTATTTAGTCTGAAATGAGACTTTATTTCCTAACACGTCTGTGGTTGTGAGTAAATGGCGCTCGTTTGTTTCTTTGTTTATTTATTCATTGGACCAAATCACCCCCAACAAGTCCTCGGGTGGTTGTGTGTAATCGGATTTGGATTCTAACATGCTTTTAAAGTAAAGAAATAAATACAATTGAGGCTTGTAAAAGGTGATCATGAGAGAATGGGCTTCGCCCCATAACTCTAAAGTAATAGCCCCATTATGGAAGGGGCAATGATTCTGTAACCGTTCCTTGCATTTACGTTGGGAGGTTGAGGGGCCTTGCGGGCAGGTTGGGCATCTCAGTAAAAGCTTTTCCAGCAGCCATTTAACCTCCATTTACAGAGAGATAAAGCGAAATTGATGCTGATTTAGGCCTGCTTTGGGGGGTATTTTTGTTCCGTAAAAGCCCTTTTGCTTGCCATTTGCTGAGCCGCCTTGTCACATCAGAAAGGGCTGCTCTTGATAAAGACAAAGCTTTATGGCCGCGATATTCGCTGCTGACAGCGACCTAATGCAGCATTTTCATTTTTGTGCAATTAATGTTAACGTCTGCTACGAAAATTGTCATTAAATACCATTTTAAAATCCATTCAATTTGCATATGCAAAGCCCATTTACCATCACAGAAGATATAGCTGGCACTTCATCACGTCCTTTCCCTGCAATTGTAGCCACTCGGTTTTATAGCGATTTAAGATTTTATATTGAAAGCTAGATGATAATGGATAGCCTTTCCGAGCCCAGCTGATTTAACCTTTTCCATTGTATGTAGAATAACGCATCTGCAGGACCAGACACTGTGGCTGACCATGCTGTACCTCAGTCCCACCAGAGGCAGGGTGTGGAAGGAAGAGCACTGGACAGGGAGTCCACCAGCCTGGCTTGAGATCTGGCTCTTGTCTGGTCACAGCTTGCTGTGTGACCTTAGGAAAGTGTCTTCACTTCTCTTCACTTCTATTTTCATTTTAGATAAGGGCTTTGAACCAGGCACCAATGTCTTATGCATTCTAATATTTTGTATCTTTAACTATAAGCATGCTGGATCAATGTCTTGCCTGAGGGTTTCAGTTCCAGGTTCACTCCATTTGGTGAGATGAAGAAATGACAACAGAACGTCCTTGGGATTTATACCTGGCTTATATAGCAACTCGGTCAAAGTAGCTTATTGCCTATGGGTGTGGAAGCAGTAGCCTAGCAGCAGGCCAGTTCCAACAAGTAGATTAGGGTCCAGTGAGCATCCTGGTCACAGGAACTTCCATTTTCTCCACAGTTGAGAATCCAACTTGGGGAGTCAGTGAATGTCTCCCCACCCCAGTAGGATAGGTAACCCTGCCCACCTCCTACACAGTTTTAATGACAATGAAATGAACCTGAGACAGACCATGTCCTGAGAATCCCAGAATGCCGGGCTACTGCTATCACATCCTATTTAAAGGTGCGGAAACAGAAGACCTAGCATGAATGAGTGACTGAGCTGGAACTAGATCCCGGGCCGACTCCGACCAGGGCTCCTCCGGGAAACCATGCTGTCTTTGGGACACCGGTGACCAGCACAGACTAGCCCACTGCTCTGGTCACAGCGGGGACTCTGTCCCCTTCACTCCAGGCAGTATTGAAGAACCTGCCTTGCCTTGGAGGACCAAAACGGGGCATCATTTCAAAGGTAAAGAAAGGCCAATGTGCTGACAATTAGTTAACCCAGCCCAGAAAAGACCTCCCAATGTCTAGTGTCCCATTCCAGGTTTTGAGGGCCGATGGATAGAAATACCTTTCTGGTGAGAGAGATATACGAGGTATTCGAGGCCATGGGAGGTGGGAAAGCTTACCAAAGAGATGACGCAGCACTGAACTTTGAAGAACAAGTAGGTTTTTACCAGGTAGGATGGTGAGAAAAGGCAGAGGGAAACGCATACAAAAGTACAGTGACATCCATGTGGAAAACACCATCGCAGCTCCTCCAAACACCAAGCCCAGCATGTCCGGAAGACCCGACGAGCCCACCTCCGGGTAGAGCTCCAAAGGAATTGACAGCAGGGACTCAAACAGATATTTGGACACTCACGGTCACAGCGGCCAAAAGATAGAATCTAAATGTCCAACAGCAGATGAGTGGCTAAACAACGTGGTCTATACATACAGTGGAATATTAATCAGCTTGAAAAAGAAGGAAATTCTGACACATGCTTCAGTGTGGATGAACCTCGAGGACATTATGGTAAATGAAATAAGTCAGAAGCAAAAGGGAAAATATTGTATGATTCCACTTCCCATGAGGAACCTACATAGTCAAAATCACAGACAGAAAGAACGGTGGTGCGGGGGGCTGGGGGAAGGAGGCTAGAGTTAATGTTTAGTGGGGGCAGAGTTTCAGTTTGGGATGAAGAAGAAGTTCAAGAGGTGGACGGTGGGGATGGCTGCCCAGCTATGTGAATATACTTCATGCCACTGAACTGTACACTTAAAAATAGTAAATCTTATGTATATTTTACTGCAATTAAAAAAAATGGTTAAAAATTGATAAAGGAACAGCCAAAAAAAAAGAAAAAAGCCTGATGGCATAGCCAAAGAAAAGCACCAATCTAGGAACAGGGGGTCAGGTGGGAAAGAGGCTGGGGATGGACTGTTAGTGGTCTTGGGTGCGGACAGGGCAGGGACTGCCACACAGATGGGCCAGGATACGGGCTCAGTCACAGGCTCAGAGGGTCTTGGGGCAGCTGGAGCCTCCAGGCACTTGGTGCTCACTGACGGTGCTTCTATTTGTTTGCATCATGTGATGCACAGATATTAGTGGGGTTTTTATTTTTGTTTTTGTTTCGAGTTTGAGCTGTGACCTAGTGTGAGTTTGGAAGCCCTGCTGTACTGGGCACCTGCTGGGTTTGCCTGCTCCTGTAACCTATTCTCCTTCTGAGTTAGAACCCCTATTCTTTCTCTCCATTAGCCCCTGTGGATTGTGGGGCTGATCCCAACCACCTCGGAGAAGGGGCGCGGACTTGGCCAATCAGCGTGTTTTGCAACACCGACTCCCAGCGGGTGGTTCAGGGATCGGCATGGCTCCAAAGTTGGTCCGACAAATCTTAATCTCAAGGCTTTCGTAGTTCCTACACCTTTCCCACTGGGGGTGCTGAGAGAATAGGACATAAGAATGGAGTTGCTCCTGGCCTTTTTGCCACCTGAGGAAGAAGGTTGTCAGAGAACGGAGCCCGGATGGAGACCCACAGCCAAGGTACAGGGAGGCACACGCGTGCCTGAGCGCCCAGACCCCGCTGTGCCTGAAGCTCCGCCCCTGGGGTTTTCAATCACGTGTGCCAATAAATTCCCTTTAAAAAGAAATCAAGGCCCCCAGGAATTCCACTCCTAGGAATTTACCCTAAGAATACAGCAGCCCAGTTTGAAAAAGATAGATGCACCCCTATGTTTATCACAGCACTATTTATAATAGCCAAGAAATGGAAGCAACCGAAGTGTCCATCAGTAGATGAATGGATAAAGAAGATGTGGTACATATACACAATGGAATATTATTCAGCCATAAGAAGAAAACAAATCCTACCATTTGCAACAACATGGATGGAGCTAGAGGGTATTATGCTCAGTGAAATAAGCCAAGCCGAAAAAGACAAGTATCAAATGATTTCACTCATATGTGGGGTATAAGAACAAAGAAAAAAACTGAAGGAACAAAACAGTCGCAGACTCACAGAACCCAAGAACGGACTAACAGTTACCAAAGGGAAAGGGACTGGGGAAGATGGGTGGGAAGGGAGGGATAAGGGGGAAAAAGGGGCATTACAATTAGCAGAGGAAATGTTGGGGGGGCACGGGGAGGGCTGTACAACTCAGAGAAGACAAGTAGTGATTCTATAGCATCTCACTATGCTGATGGACAGTGACTGTAATGGGGTAGGTGGGGGGGACCTGATGAAGGGGGTAGTTTAATAATCATAATATTGCACATGTAATTGTAGATTAATGATCCAAAATAAATTATTAAAAAAAAATAATAAAATTAAATTAAAAAAAGAAAGAAATCAAGGCCTTTTGAGTTGCAATTCGATTATTTGATTATGTGCAAGCACATTCAACTTCTATAGACTGTCATACAGACCAGAGTCGGGACATGGGTCATAAGTCTGCCTCCGAACCAGTCACTGTGAACAAGTTTTGTGAAATACGCTGTTGGGCCAGATCTGGGTCATCAGCCCTCCCCGGAGTCGAAAGCCATGCTCCCACGTTGTTCCCTAATTCTATCTCTGCTGCGTGGCCCCCTGCCCCCCCACACCCCCTGACCGTGGTGACGAGGAGCCCTGGTTGCCAGCCACTTACCGGGCCCGGATGCCAAACGTCATATTTGGAGGGAGAGAGGGTGGCTCCTTCCTGAGGCGCTGGTCATCCTGGTCACGGATGCGGATGTCATTGAGCCGCCGGTAGAGGAAGTTGTCCCGGGCAGTTACCAGGCCGGCTTTCACTGCCCCGCGGTTCATGGCAATGTAATTCCTGGTCAGCTCACGGGGGCAGGTGGGCTGCTGCTTCTTCAACACATTCCAGTGGCTGATGGCTGAGGGCAGGGAGAGACAGAACCACGGTGCAGTGGTCAGTCTGGGAAACAAGGCCATCTGTAGCATCTGACTGAAGAGAGACTGGGGCACACACGCCTTCCCAGTGGCCCGGAGCCTGCTGTGTGACAGCCCTGCTTGGGCGCCCGGAAAGGGAGGCACCAGGATTCCCAGGGACTCCAGAGTGCGCCTGAGCACCCTTCACGGACCTGGGTTTGCATGGCCTTGACCTCCGGTGCACAGGTCAGAGGGCTGGTCCTGAGCCCATTCTGTGCTCCAAGCTCCATGGGTGCAGAGCGCAGACACTCTCTTGCCAGGGAGCAAGGGTCCGCTCTGGCCGAGGCCCTTGCTGTTTTCCTGATGCCTTAGATCTGGCCCCTGTCAGGTCCTACCCATCTCTGCCAAGCCCAGGCTGTGGTTTCCAGCAGAACCATGCTGCAAGGCAGGCTGCTTAGCTCCTTTCCTGCAACACGGCCAGCCTAGGTCAAGAGCTTGAGCCCTCCTGAGCTCCAAAGGGTGCACACTCACCTTCAGGGACACCTCCATCCAGGCCCCGGATGTAGAGTCCATAACTAAAATCAATTCCAGGCAGACTGTAACTTCTTTCCCGGGGCTTTCCGAGTTCAGCCTGTTGGGAGAAGGACAGAGCCCAAAGGTGAGGGGTGGAATCTCAGACCAAGCATGTTACAATAAATTCAGCAATGGAGAGTCATGGGGTGCTTGCTTTGCCCCAGGTTCCGTGGGTGACCTTCAAGGCTGCTAGGGTAGATGACAGAGCCCTCCATGCAATGAGCACCAAATGGCAGCTGGAGGTGGAGACACACACTGGGGGTTCTCTGCATGTCAGGGGTTCATGCAGAGGGGCGAGGAGGACAGCAGAGTTAGGAGGTCCCTGGGAGGCATTTGCACGATGGCCAAGGGGAGTGCAGCGCCTGCCATGAGCAGCTGTATTTGGGGTCCAGCCTAGGTCTGCCTGGCTGGAGCTAGAAATGACTCATGTGCACAGATTCACTGAAGGACCTGTCTCCCAGAGACTCCCTCCGAGGCCAGCCTCAAGGGAGGGGGCACCTTTCCTACCTAACCCTCATTCCTACCAGGGACAGCTCAGATCTTGGTCCCTGGAGCTCATGAGGCCGACGCTGCCTCCTTGAATCCTCACCTGAGGGGGGAATATGGTGACAAAGCCCACGGTCGCCCTCCCAGTGGCTGGACAAGCTATTCCTACTCTCTGGGTCTCTGGCAAAAAACCCCAAAGGGGTTTGTTGGAAAGAAATTGGTCTCTTATCAGCCACATTAATTCCCCCATTCTCTGATGGGGCAGCTGAGACCTAGAGAGGTGGAGGCAAGATGCACGGCCCCTGAGGGAGTGGCTGTGTGTGGCATCCAGGCTGCAGCTCTTCATCAGTACCCTACCCTGCCTCTCTTTAGATGGCAGCATCCTGACATCAGAGATCCCATCCTGTATGGTGCTTAGAGCACATCACCTTCTTCAGTGGTGGGCACTTGCTGAGTTCTGACTAGGTCCCAGGTTCAGTATTTGGTTCTTCATACACATCTCTCATTTAGTCCTCACAACAGGCCTGGGAAGCAGATCCCCTCACTCCCCCATTTCCCAGATGGGGAGCTGAGGCACAGAATGGGAAGGCCCTGCAGTAGGAAATGGCAGAGCTGGGGCTGAACCCAAGCCGACCTGTCTCCAGACCACACCCAGATCCACCAGCCAAATAAATACCAACAAGCCCCAGATGTACGCGGCTCACGGTGCCGGCAGGCCTGTTGACATTAGAAGGGTGGGGTGCAGCTGCTCCCCATGCCCGGGGCCATGGTTGTGAGCCCCCTGTTGCAGGGCGCTATGTCTCCTGGGCATCCTTGGTTTTGGCCTCGCTATCCAGAGGGCCAGCAGCTCTGGCCTCCCCCCTTCTCCTTCCATCTCATCTATGTCCCCCCTTCTCTGGCTCCCAGACACCTGTGTGCACAGAGCCGGACCATCAGGGCCCCCCGTGGCGGCTCGCCCCTGCCTTTGGAATAAAGCACTCCCTGGGGCTGGCAGTCCAACCCCACCCACCTCTGCGGCTTCTCTTCCCCGGCTTCCCCATGTGACCCCCAGGTCTGTGTGACTGGCCCTCTCCCCACCTTTGAAGGATCTGCAGGCACCCCAGCCTCCTGGAAGGCCCTTTGCTGCTGGCCTGTCCTCCGCTTACTGGTCTCCATTCTTCCACCCCTCCGGAGCCTCGCAGGGGCCTCTCCCTCACCTGGCTCTGGTAGATCTTACTATTGGCTCTATTCGTCTGGGGCTTAGAATGTGAAGGCACATGCCGGGCTAGCCTGCCTGGGTTGTAAATTTCTACTCAGCCAAAACCATAGCTTCCATTGCCTTCTTTTTCCAGGTGGCACATAGCAGGTGCTCAACAAGTGCCTGAGAGCAAAACCCTCTTCCTCTGGGAAGCCCTCCAAGATTGCCCTCAGTGCAGCCGAGCTTCCTCGTTACAAGGCGCCATGGAGCCCTGAGCTCCACCTTCAGGGCACTTTTAAAATTACACAGTGGTAACTGCCACGGTGTGGATGGCCTTGACAGTGTGAGGCTCTGTGAGAAGCCAGTCACAGAGGACCACAAATTCTATAATTTCATTTCCACAAAATGTCCATAGAGACAGGATGTAGGTTAGTGGTGGCCAGAGGCTGGGAGGGGAGTGAGATGATTGGGTGATGGCTAAAGAGTGTGGGCCTTCTTTGGGGTAACGGTAATGTTCTAAAATTAACTGTGGTGTTAGCTGCACAGCTCTGTGAATGTGCTGACAGCCATTGGCTTGTACACTTCAAGTGGGTGAATCGTATGGTATGTGAATTATATGCCAGTAAAGCCATTAAAAATTACAAAGTAGTGTAATTAAGTCATTAACTGCATGATCGTCTGTTTAGTGTCCACCTCCCATGGTAGACTGTGTGCTCAGTCTTTATGTATTTATTCTGAGGTTAATTTTGCTTAGGTTTTTTTTTAAGTAGACTTGTTTAAAGAGCAGTTTGAGGTTCACAGCACAGGTGAGCAGCAGGCAGATGCCCCATTCAGCCTTTATTCCCCCCATTGTCCAGGGCCCAGCACTGAGAATGGGCACTTGCTGAGTTCTGTCTAGGTTCCAGGTTCAGTATTTGGTTCTTCATACACATCTCTCATTTAGTCCTCACAACAGCCCTGGGCCCAGCACTGGAGAGATGCTAGGAAATAGGAGATGTGTGAATGAATGAATGGATGGATGGATGGATGGACAAAATGCCTACGTAGAGATTACACCAGTTCTTTTCAACACAGTGCCTGATCATTTTTCTCCCTCTTTTTTCCCATCTCAAATCCCAGGCCGAGCCTGGCCTCCCTTGAGAGCGACGCAGTTCTGAGTTCCAGGCAGGCACACAGGGCCTCTACTGGGTGGTTTTCTTTAAATTCCTTTCTCATGATTCACTCTGAGCTGCAGACAAAGCTCTGGCTTCTCAGTTGTTTATGAAGATGATCTGGCCTCTCTGGTGACTGACTGCAGGGGAAGTTAATTAAAATGTGACTTCTCTAGGAGAGGCCCCGCCTCCCTCTGAGCAGGTGCAGGTGGGCAGACTTCCAGCTGGCAAAGGAATGACAGGCAGACTCAGAAGCCGGCTGCCACTTTGGGTGGGGGAATAAGCGGATGCCTCAACCTCCGCATTTTTAAGTGTGAGTTGCCTGGGAATCAACAATGGCTGAAACACATTGAGGCCTTAGGCTGCAAAAATCATCCCAAGGGGAGGTTCACTCATTCTTTCACTCCACAAATATTTATTTTGTACCTACTTTGCAGAAACTATGCCAGGAGTTCTAAGGTGAAAAAAGCAGCCACATACCCCTGTCCTTATGAAATTCGCTGTCTTGCAAAAAGGCCAGTTGAGTAATGACAATTACATGCACCAGAGGTTTTGAGGGGCACAGATTGCCTTTAGCTGTAAAAATCTGTGAATCCGTAGAGTGAGAGAAGATATTTATAATAATATATTTGACAAAGGACTCTTACCCATCATATATAAAGAGCTGCTACAAATCAATAAGAAAAAAAGGCAGACACTCCCATAGAAACATGAACAAAAGACTTGAATAGGCACTTCGTTAAAAGGATGCCAAGTGGCCAAGACTCATATTTCAAGGGTTCTCAACCTCTGGGAAATGCAAAATAAAAACTCAATACTATTGGTGAGGATGTGGAGCAACCAGAACACTTGTGCACTTGTATCTGTAATGTAAACTGGTACTTGTAGTGTAGATGGGTACAGCCACTATGGGAAGCCATTTAGCAATATCTATTAAAGCTAAACATACACCTACCCAATAACCCGATAAATCCTTCCTGGACACCCAACAGAAATGAGTGCCTATGTTCACCCAAAGGCAAGTCAGAAGCTTACAGTAGCCCAATCTGAACAGCCAAGCACTGGAAAGAATGCAAATGGCCATCACAGACAGATAACAAAGTTGTGACATATTCATTCCAAAGAAACCTCTGAGCTGAGGTCTTCAATTGCAGCTGATTCTGTCCCCCAGTGGACATGTGGCTGTGTCTGGAGACATTTTGAGTTGTTACACTTTGGGAGGGAGCAGTGCCTTCCATCTGGCAGGTGGAGGCCAGGGATGCTGCTAGATATTCTGCAAGACAGTCCCCACCCTAACAACAAAGATAGCCCCGAAAACCAATAGCACTGCTGTTGTGAATCCCACTCTACAGCAAGGGAAGAGCAACTATACATACCCCCACGGGTGGTGCTCACACAAAGTGTGGAGTGAAAGAAGCCAGACACACAATGTACTCCTCCTGGCAGAGGACCTCAGACATGGGCATGACCAGTCTCTGGTTTGAAGTCAGGAGTGTGGGTGCCTGGGGGCAGGAGTAGCGGCTGAGAGCAGCACAGGGAGGCTCAGGGTGCTGGTCCCCCCGTTTCCTGATGTGGGTGTCCTTCACTGTGCAGTCCCGCCTGCCACCTTCCTTCAAACCCCCTCATCTGAGCTGTGAATGTGGCTGCATGTTGAAAGAGCAGTGGGCTCTCCATATCCGCCCACGAGGGCCACCCCCGTGCAAGTACTGTGCAGACAGGCAAAGACGAACAGCTGCAGCAAGATAGAACCCACTTGCTAGTTCCCAAGGATTCTGGGGGACTGGGTTGCACCCAGAAGCCCCTGAGTGTTGGTTTCCTCATTTCCCCTGATTTTCCCAGGCCGGAGCATCTCCTGGTGGAATGAGGCAGAACCCGCCCCCAACCCAATAATCCCGCTGTGAAGCAGATTCAGCCTTCCGCCCCCTTGCCACTGATTTCCTCCCCACCGCCCAGGGCGGGTCACACTCCTGTGTCAGACAGTGCCCCTGGTAGGAAACCCAGAGGGTTCCTGCACCTGCTCCGGTGTGGCCTGAGTGCCCATCGGCTCGGTGCAGTGTCTGCCCAGCTGGGGCTAGCCGTGCTCCCTGGCCTTTCTCTATGCCACCCATCCCCAGGCTTGACATTCCTCCCTTCGAAATCAAGTCATTCTGGCTCAGGGCTTGCGTTCACATTTCAATGAGAACAGCTCTAGAGGAGCAGCCTGTACACAGGGCCGGCTCAGCTAACCAAAGACACAAGCCCACAGGTCCACCCTGGTGCCACCCCCACTGACCACAGCAACTGACTGAGGGCCTGGCTCCGCGGGGCACTTTGCCCCCTTTACTCTAATGCTTAAAGCAGTCCTGCAGAGGGGTTACTACTGTCTGGTTTTCAGGTGGGGAGATGGGGGCCCAGACAGCTTGGGGCCTTGTTTGCTCAAAGCCGCACAGCTAGCAAGTAGCCGAGGCAGGATTTGAACCTGCACCTGACTCCACACAGTCTTTGCTGCCTTTTAACTGCTCACCTGGCCTTCCACGCAAGCTTCTGGGATGTCACTGTCTTCCTGTATGCACAGATCTTACTAAGCTTCTAAGTAGCCTCATGCCCGGGACAGCCCCAGACAGGGTCTTCTGTTTGATGTCTAGGCTGGCAGTTCTGGGAAGTGCTGTCACTTCAGGAAAGACTGCAGTCCGGCAGTGACCTGGACAC
The DNA here is from genome assembly GCA_032199065.1 of Smutsia gigantea. NCBI lineage: Eukaryota > Metazoa > Chordata > Mammalia > Pholidota > Manidae > Smutsia > Smutsia gigantea. Next base: position 61,047 of record JAVSCE010011143.1, read on the forward strand.
GGGGCAGCTAAGTCATGACTGGCTCAGGGGAAAGGTGGGAAGCAAAAGGCAGATACATACCATGGGGTTGGCATGTTGGGGAGAGCCGACCTGAAGAAAATTCCAGTGGGGCAGCCAGGGCGGGGCTCCCTGGAAGCAGGAAGGAGGCGGAGGTGGATGGGCCTGGCCCTGACCCTGGGCCTCCTTGCCCAGCTTGCCCAGAGGGGACTCCTAGAAGCCTGAGAGAAAAACTACCTCACAGAGGGGTCTGTGGGTCTCCGGGAACTCCACAGAAGCTGTGTGAAGCCAGCTAAGGACTGACGAAGGCACCCAGAGGAGTTCCTGTAAGCTAGCCAGTCCCACAGGCGTCTGAGATCGGCTGCCGTTGAAACGCAAGGGAATGTGAGACCTGACAGTACTGGTCGCCTGCTTTGCCATAGCAACCCTACTCTAATATCCATGAGCCTGATGAGATGTGGCCACAAATCACAGCTTTGATTGGCCACCTGGTCCCCCCAGCCAAGAACAGGATGAGAGACACCCTAGAGCAAAAGGGGTCTCCCAGCCAGATCTCAGGCTGGAACGTGCAAAGGTCCTGGGGCAGATGGCAAGGCTAGGCTGTTGGGCCACATGAGGGCTAGAGACACCCTCCCCCCACAAGGATCCCTTGGAAGCACCACACTCTTTTGCTGCAGAAGTCAAGACAGAAGCAAAGATGAGAGTGAATATTTGCTGAGCGCCTCTCCGCTGCAGGGCTTACGTATTGTGACCTCATTTTACAAACCCCTTTCCTGAGAACTTTTTCTGTCCTGAAAGCTTTGTGTGCTTCTCCCTGAACTCTGCCAACCCCACTGTGAGGCAGCTTTCCCATTTTAGGGAAAACTGAACTGTAAAGAGGTTCACACTTGCCCAAAGCCACCCAGGTAGTAAATGGCAGTGATGGAGTAAACGTAGCTCTTCTGGCCACCATAACTCTCTGTTTACCCCACGGCGGGCCTCGCAGCAGCTCTACAGGGGGAGCCACATCATTGCCAGGGGGCAGAGGGGGAGATCAAGTCTCAGGCAGAGATGGACCCGTCAGCCCATAAATTCAGGCCCTTCTTGCATTTCTCATTTCTTAAACCTGAACTCTAAGACATCACATACAAAATTCTCAAGGTCTTTTAAGAGGCACACCTTAGCTTTGCACAGCAGGGAATTATGAAATATTGGAAGGTATTCAAATATGGCCCACCAGCCGGAATCCCTTGTCACTGAGGTGTTAGAATCAGGAGGCAAATGTGGGAGAAAAATCCGAGGTCTGAGTCAGGCCACCCTCCTCAGCAGCTTTCAAACCGTGCCTTTTTCTGAGTTTCCTCTGTCACAGAGTGACTTGGCTGGAATACAGCTCTGGGTGACAGCTGTCCCCATCAGCAGACAGCTTCATTAAACCTCATTAAGATGTCATCCCTCGCTGCCTTATTTCCCATCTCTCAGCTCTAATTAAAACCATCTCTCTCCCCGTCCCGGGAGGTCCTGGGGTTCTCTGGGCTCCTTCCGCACAGTGGCTCCCTCCCCATGGGGGGCAGGCCCTGGAAACCCACACTGGGAACCAGCCTGGACAAGCAGCCCCCCGCCTGGAAGACCCTAGGAGCAGCCAGTCACCAGCATGAGGACCGCCGGGGCTTTCCAGAGGCAACTGCCTTGCTCTGACGTCACCAGGGTCACAGGAAGGGAGGCCCCTAGCTCTGGAGCCTCACCAAAGCCCGTTTTCATGGGGCAACTTCAAAACCAGTGACCAGGTCTTGCAAGGCAAATCTAATGATTTTCCACCCAGTACACTTTTAAAAGTCCTTAACTAGCCCCTGTTTCCCCCCAAAGAGGGAGAATGGGTGAAATCAATTGGCCTTGCTTCTTGGATGGCCTGAATTGAATCTCACTCTGGACAAACGGCTGGTGGTCATTTCCAAGATGGGTTTTCTGTCTGGGGGCTCTATGCTTGGGTTCTAGACCTCTCTGAGATGTTTACTGCGTCAGGAGCAGCCCCATAACGGCATCCCTCCTGCTTCCTGGGAGCCGCATGCAGTGTAACTCATTAACCCTATAGACCAGCGTCTAAACTAAAAGAATGTTTGTTCGACAGTTGAAAAGCCTCCACTCACTTTCCTGCATCCTATTAAAGCGTAGTGACGTGAAATCCCACAGTTATTGCTTGGTAGTTATTAAATAAGTATCTGTATATAGCTTTACCCACACATGCATATGCACACACATACCATCACGCTCGCAGAGGGGTAGTTCATTATTGTAAAACAACTTAAGATCCTCGAATGAAAAGCACAATATAAATGCAAATTGTGATCATGATTAGCATAGAAGATATTTATTTATTTCCATAATGAGAACCTCAGATAAACAGTCATGTGAAATAAGGTGCATTATGCATCAAAGGACTCTGGCATCGTCTTAGAAGCCAGATTCTTTGAACCATGTGCATTGTGTGAGTGGCAGCTGAACATTGCATAATGATACTGAAAAGCCACGTGTGAGAAGACCACATCCATATATGATCAAAGGCATAGAAAATAAGGTCGAGTGGAAAAAAAAACAACATAGCAGGATTCAAAATTTTACATATACTGTTGTGACGACCATGTGAAAACAAACCATTGAAACAAAACCTGGAAGGAAACATGGTAATGTAACTGGTGGGGTGAGGGTATGTAGTTAGAGTGGGGGGCCTTTTGGACCGTATTGAGATTTTACTTTTGTAATTGAAGAAGTCAGGGGCAGAAATAAAGCATTAAGTTTCTGTTTCTCCATATACCTGCCAAGGGTCAAAGCTGAGGTTTGTCTCCTATGCCTTGAGGTTGTAATGGGGGGATAAGCTGGCTGCCACTGGGTTGGGGGAGGCTGGTGGGGGCGGTTGCCAGTCAAACGGCAGGATACAGAAGCCAGTGTGTTAATGTCACGCAGAACTGAGTCCCAGCTCTGCCACTCCCGTGTGACCTTGGGCAAGTCATTTCATTTGTCTGGGCCCTGTTTCCTGGCCTGGAAAACCTCCCCAGACCACAGAGAGCTTTCCTTGGTGTTTGGCCCAGGAAGCGTGCTCAGGACACGGTGGCTTCTGCTACTGCTGGGTTATTGCTGGTATCACCAGAACAGCTCTCCAGCTCAGCTGCAGGGGAGCCCCGTTTCCATGGGGACACCTCTTCAGGCCCCCTTGCACCTGCCCGGCCACCTCACTCGGCCCTTGCCTGGTCCTCACGGTCCTGGGGTTTGCCGCCTGCCTGGTCCCCCGTGCTCCCTGGGGCAGCCCGGGCTCCCTTCTGCTGCACTGCAGACCTAGGAACTGCCAGCGCTGTTATTGCAGCTGATGTATGACCCTTACTGCGTGAGGCGGTCATGGTGACAGGGCCCCTGTGTTCCCTCCCTTCCCCCTCGACAGCTTGAAAGCAGGTCCTTCATTTGCATTTACATGATCTCGCTGTGCAGCTTATGAGATCGAGAGATTTATTTGCTACTTAGCTTGATGTTTGATTACACTCGGAGCAGCGAAGTGCATGGATGCATCGCTCTGAGCTGGCAGCCTCTGGGGGCCAGTAACTCAGCAGCAGGTTTAGGTGGATGGGGGGAAACGCACAGCATTTTGAAAAAGGCAAATGTGAGAGGTTGGAAGGAACAAACACCATGATTTGGAATTTTTTTTTTTAAACCTAAAGCAACCCAAACTGGCTGGGTGTCATGTGAATTATGAACAGAGCCACTCCACTCTTATGAGGCAGCTTATTGCCCTGGGGAGAGAATTCCCAGAAACTTCTCCTGGGCAAAGTCAGAAGCTCTTCAAACAGATGGTGCCTCCAATCGGGGAAGGAGGTGAGGATCAGCTCCTGCTTATAAGCAAGGCTCTCGAATCTGAATGACAGGAGCCCTGGGCCAATGACACCTGTGTGGTCTTGACCTAGTAACTCAAGCTTTCTGGACCCCAAGTTCCTTATCTGTAAAGTGGGGCAAACAACACCCTCTTTTAGGTCTGTGGCTGAAATGAGTAAATAAGCTGATCTCAACACGATGGTGGACACAGAGTGGGTGCCCAAGAAATGGAGCTCTCATGGGGGTGAAGGGTGATTTTCTGAAGAAACAAGGGATAAAGCTTAAGGCCTGGGGGAGAGAAATCACCTGGTATAGTGCTTTACAGTCAAGTGTCACTTATGTTTCATGCATCATCTGCTGCGTGGGCTGTAATTCCAGCCGCCCTACAGGCCGGCTCCGGACACTCACAGCTGGGACGTGCTTAAGAAAGGCAAACCTATTTTGTAACAGTCCGAAATGGGCAGAATTGGCAGCAGAGCTCTGCTGCTGCCAGCCTACACCCCATCACATTCCAGATCCACAGAAATCATTTGGCACGTTATCAGCACATTGCAGTTCAGCGCTTAAGAACATGATCTTGGGAGTGGATTTCTGGGTTGGGATTCTAGCTTCTCAACTCTGTGTGACCTTGAGCAGGTTGCTTATCCACCAAGCCTCAGCATCCTTACCTATACAAGAGGTATAATGAGAGTGCCCAGCTCAGAGCACTGTTGGAGCATTTCCTAATGCAGGGAAAGATCTTAGCAGAGGGCCTGGAAGGTTCTTAATAACAGTGGGCATCCTGGCTAGTGGTCTTCATTAGCCTCTCCATTATTTTGAATTATCAGCAACTCTGTCTCCATTGGTGTAATCAGAGAACCAGATGTAAAAGTAATATGACCATTTGACGGCTCCTCAAAAAATGGATGGAAACCACCCATATGTCCATCAACTGATGAGTGGATAAACAAAACGTGGTAGATCCTCACAGCAGACTGCCAGTGAGCCATAGGAAGTGCTGAAGTCCTGACACCCGCTACAACGTGCACGCACCTGGAGGGCGTCTATGCTAAGTGAGAGAAGCCAGACACAAGAGGCTACATGTTGTGTGATTCCATTAAATGAAATGTCCAGAATAGGCAGATCCATAGACACAGAAAGCAGATCAGTGATTGCCAAGGAACGGGGGGAGGGCAGGGTAGGTGTGACAGGTCAATGGGCATGGCACTTCCTTTTGGGGTGATGAACACGCCTGGGAACTGGACAGACAGCCTTGCAACATTGTGAATGTGCCTAATGCCACGAATTGTATGCTTAAATGTGGTTCATGGTTAACTTTACGGGAATTTTGCCTCAATAGAAAGAAAAACTAAAATGTGCACAGGAAGGATATGCTATGCCTTTCACCCAAACAACTTAGAGAACTTCTTTCTGGGATGGAACAGGAAAGAAATGCATAGAGAGGGACCGCTCTCTCACTGGAGGACCACGTGGTTGGACAACACTGTTCAACTTCGAGGAAGTGAGACTTGGGCAGGGAGGAGGCAGTGTCTAGGCTGGGACTGGAATATTCACGGCCAAGTTCATCCAGATCTCATTGCTCTGATGGTCTGCATGCTGGAAGCTGGTGTGGACATGTCCATGAGAAGCTTCTTAGATCTTCATGAAATGTCGGTTCCAAAGCAAGCCCACGGACCAGCAGAACTCAATGGATCCCATTTCATGCCACATCCCTCCTTTGCTTCGTGCGGCCTCATCTTCGGAAGGCTGCGGGGGAGGGTGCCTGGACTGACAGTCCACCCCGCCTGCTCCCACAGCCCCGCCTCACCTGTGCCAGGGCACCGGGAGGAGGTCAAGGGTTCTGCGCTGAGGGCCACAGCGTCTTGTGGCTCAGGTGGCCAACAAGAAGAGGACTCTGGGAGCAGGAAGCCCTCATCCTGACCTGACCGGGGGCCACTGTGGTACCCATTTTATTTATGAGGCGTCTCCACATCAGTCTTCTTCGGAACAGCAGTTTCCACGGCTTGAAGAAAAGAATGAATCACTTAGCCAGGCCATCTCTGAGGTCCTTGCCTGGTGTAGGCAGATGGGCTTGAGTCTGGGCTCTGATCCCTCTTCGTTGTGAGACTTTGAGCAAGTGACCTGACCTCTTTGGGTCTGAGTTTCCCAAGCGGAGCCTGGCCCACAGAAGGTGCGCACCGCTGGGAAGGGCTCGGCCCTGCCCCCTCTTCTCCACGTGCCGCTAGGTTAGTAAAAGGAACACCCATGAGCCCCCTTTGATGTGGCATCTGACAAGGAAAGGAGTGAGTTTCCAGACTGCTGAGAAGTAATGAGCAGAGTAAGAGGTCCCCCTACAGACACGGGGCGTGGGCATAGGAAGTGCACGGTGCATTCCTCTGGCCGTTTGGACAGCTCAGCTGCCAAGGGTCAAGGCGAGCAGCCCACAGAGGGAGGACACTTAAGGAAGACGCTCTCCACCAAAACAAAGAGAGAGACAGAGAGAGAGAGAGAGGAAAGAAAGGAAGAAAAAGAAAGAACTGAGAATGATCTATGTACTTTTCAAAACTTAAAACAGAAATCAAAGGAAAACTGAACTGTTTTAAGTTTTGACAGCTGCCGGGATCACTGGGTCTGGTTACTCTATTTATGTTTTCATTTTCTTTATAGATTCATTGAAAATCGCATCATGTAATCGGGAAGAAAAATGTTCAGTGTTTTCTCCCTCCCCCAATAAACCCTTGTTCCTCCCCAAGAACAGATGAAAACGCCAGCCCCAGTGACTTTTGTTTTGATGTATATTTCATGATATCTCATTGATTGTTTTATTTCCATGTCAATAAAAAATCTGGCATTGTAATAAATGAGGAGGAGTTTAACACAAAATGGCAGCTGACCTGTTAGCAGAGCAGTCCGCAGAAGCAGAGGAAGGGGCTCTAAAAGGGGGCCTGTTAATAAGGGTGGCAATTGATTTCTGACAGGATCCTACTGCTCCGCTCCATTTTGCAGCCTGTGGGGTTGTTTTCTGACTGGCTCTGGGCTACTGTTTATAGGGAAGGTGATGCAGAAGGTAGCAACCACTTGCGGGGATGCAGAGATGGATAATGATCGAGTTGCAGAGCGAGGCGTGTAAGGACTGAGTTCAAGGATTTGGGCTGCTCAAGGAAAGACATGACCCCAAGACCACAAGCTGCATCACCACACAGGCTGAGCGGGCAGCGCTTGGACGGGGTGGACGGCAGGCAAGTCCCGCTCAGTATGAGACTGTCTTATGGGCGGAGGGGCCGCCATCCAGAAGGGGAGGAGGGCAGAGGAATTCCAGGCAGGAGGAACATAGGTGTCCAGGCGATGTTGCTCAGGGCAGGGCCCCTGGGTCTGAGAACACACATGGGCAGCAGTGGCTCTGGGCCTTGGGACTCCGAGGCTCTATCTTATCAACAGCCCATAGATACTGGTGTCATTTGGAGGGGTATGCAAAGCAAGCAGTCCTTACACAGCTAAAAATCTGCTTGTTTGGGCTATTTTTTAATCAATTAGATAGGTAAAAACTTGAATTTGGTGCCGGTGGGTTTTTGAGCTAACAGGTGTCAGCCTGCTTGCAGAAACAAACAGCCCAGGGACCCAAACACAGGGCGCCTTTGGCCCCTGGATATAACAGGGCCCAGGCCATGCAGGAGGGCTCTGCTCCCAGCTCTAGCCTCACCCCTTCTGGTTCACTTTCTACTCCTAGCCACTGGCCTTCGCTCAGCTCCGTGAACCTGCCAGCCCTCCCACGGAAAGTCTGTGTTCATCCGTATTCCCCCCAACCCCCATCCAGTGACATGATCTTACGCATGTTCCCTCCTGAACCTGTCTCATGACTGACCAATCATTTGGGCAGTGGTTTCTGCCACATCTCGCTCAGCTCATGTCAGTTGCATAAGCACAGGGGCAGATCTGCCCTGCCCAGTGCCCGATGCACAGTAGGTCTTCAGCACACACTTCTGGAATGCTCGTGTGACTGAGTGCCTGTGAGCTGTACAGACAGCTGGTGCTCTGGAAGCTAATGGAAGCAGAGCTCCTCCCAGGCCTGGCCTGTCTGGGGCAGGTCTTCTGGAACAGGCTCTGGAATCTGTTCTCAGGTTCTCCACGAAATTGAGCTCTGAGGGCAAACCGTGGACGCGGCCAGCCCAGCGCCACTGAGGACCCTCTAGGAAGGCTACCGTGTTCGGGCTCAGGGAGAGCAGCAGAACTGGGCAGTTTCCCGCCTTGTGACTAGGACCAGCGGGCAGGAACCAGCAGGTGTGGGAGGCTGGGGGCAGAGGGTGGCCCAGGAGGGCAGCTCTGGGGAGGCTCCCTCTCCTTCGCTGGCCTCAATGTTCCCATCCGTAAAATGAAGGAACAGGGCTGGTTGGTTCCCAGGGGCCCCCTGGCTCTGCCATTCTCTTTCTGGATCATGTCTAGATGCACACCGTCCAACCCCTTTGCTGCGGAGGGCAAAGCAGCACGGCAGGAAAGCTCTAGAGCCCGCCTCCTCTGGGCTCCCTGGTCAGCTCTCCCACTTGCTAGCCCCTCTCTCAACACCAGCCAGTTTGGTGTGAAGAGAGAACATCCTCCCATCGTGAGCCTCACTAAAATACCCATGGCAGGAGTGGCTGCGATTATTATTCCAGAGACTCGAGGCTCCCTGGTCCACCTCTACCAGCAGCACCTGTGCCTGTTTGTGGCTCATGCCCACCTGCCCACAGGCTCTCAGCTGACCAGAGCAAAGCCAACCGGGCCGCGCTGGGATGGAGCGCCTCCCACGGCCTCTCCAGCACAACGCCAGCCACTTTGAGGACCGTCCCTGGGTTTGTGGCAAGTCCTTTAGAGGCAGAGCTGCACCGAGGGCAGTGAGTGGAAGGGATGGCAAGAACGTGAGAATGAAGACCTTGGATCAGCCCATGCACGCCCAGTCCGATAAGGCCCTCTGCATGCAGCCACTCTGCTGCGTCTCTACAGCTGAACACCGGAAATGCTACGGCTCTGTGCTTGGGAGGAGGGAACGAACTATGGGGGGAAAGCGTCTGAGCTCCCCTGAAGAAGTTCAGCGCAAAAGACAGCTGATCGATATTAACTGAGGACGAGGGGCTGTCCTATAAATGATTTAATGGGTGGCTCCTTAGATGGAATAGGGCTGCGTAACTCAGGTAAGGATTTCAAATACACGGCATAATTGCTACATGTAAAGTCTGTTTGTACTTAGCTTTTAGTCTTGGAAATTACCAGGCTCTGTGCTGCTCCTACAATTAATCATTGAAGAATTAAGGGTGAGAATACTCACTATCGTAAAAGACTCCAGTGATGGTCTTGATCCAACTTATAAAATAGACAGATTTGGTGCAACTGAATAATTTTCCTCTTCTCTGCACAAAATCAGGAATGCTAGTCATACCCAATGGCTGGAGTGAATACTTACAAACTGGTATAGACCAGCCTATAATTACTGAAATAGAAAAAGAACAAGCATTTTGTAATGAATGACAAGCTGCTGAGCGGAAATCTAATTTGATCTAATTAAGCAGCCTTTTGTGAGGATTTGTCTTTAGATGAAAAGAGGTAGCCAAGGAGATCTAAATGCAAATGAACTCCATCACTTTGGTTTGAAAGGCTGAGGCTGAAATGAGCATCTTTGCGCCCAATCCTCTCTCCTTCATTAGATGATCGGCCCCCTTGTCGCCTCAAGCCTGTGCCAGGCCCCACCTGCCTTGGAGGAGCCTTGCATTGTTTTGTCCCTCGCCTCTCACATCTTTTCAAATAGGACACCTCACGTCGACACAGCTGACAGGGAGCCTTTGCTTATCAGGAGCAAATTTTATTTTGCCCAAAGTAATAAAAGCCAGTGGGGTTTTGCTTATGAGAGGAAAGCGCTGCCCTTCTCTGAGGGTGCACCTTCTGAAGTCTGGAGGGTTGGACTCACACCCAGTGCCACCAGCACTGCCAGAACAATTGGGGGAATGCCGGCCCTGCATCCCGACCCGAGAGGTAGACCAGATATCCGCCCAGGTTCCCCTGCGGGCTGTCTGTGTGAGGCTCAGGCAGAAGTGTCCACCTCCTCGCCCGGATCACAGCCTCAATCATCGGAGCAGTTGCATTCCTTTTGGCAGAGGATAAGAGCATGCACCCTAACACCTACTGAAATGCTCCAGTGAGCCCCTTAGCTTCATGCTACTATTCAGGGATAGTAGAGGCCAAAAGCTAGGCTGCCATTTGGGGGTTCCCAAGATCCTCTTTAGCTTCCATAATCATGAGGAGGGCCTAAAGAACTCAGAAAAGCCTCTCTGCTCATTGTTATGGATTATTATAATGAAAAGGATACAGACTAAAATTGGCAAAGGGAAGAGGCGGTTGGCGCAGGGTCCAGGAGAGAGTGGGTGCAGAACTTCCAGCGGTCCTGTCCCAGTGCAGCTGGGTGGGCAGCGCTTACTTGTCCCAGCAATGGTGCGACGATACATATAGAACACTGCCAACAGGCAAGTTTGCCCAAGCCTTGGTGTCCAGGGATTTACTGGGAGTTGGTCACATAGACCTGGCCAGTCAGTCATGTGATCGACTTTAGTGTCCAGCCCCTCCAGAGGTTGAACTGATGCTGGGTGGTGTGAGGGCCCCCCACCATAAGTCACATTGTTAGCATGGACCAACCAGCCCAAGGCCCCAGGTAAATAAGGTACTCTATTCAGGCAGGACATATCAAGGGCTCAGAGGTCAGAGGTTTGCCTCCCAGAAGGCAGGCCAAGGCCAGTCCTTTCTTTGCAATGTGCAGGGTGTGGGTGACCCAGGCCTGCTGCCTTAGCCCCATGCTGCACTCTGGCGGTGCTCTTCCCATCCGCACCTCGTGGAAGTGGCAGAGGTGTCAGACCTGGTTGGCTTGGTCAGATGACAAGGGAAAAAACAAAATGCATTTCTTATGCCAATTCTATAATCTCCCATCCTAGCTCTCATCTTTATTTTTAAAGAAATTGCAAACATTTGGGCCTTTTTGTCTCCTAAGCAGAAACAAGTTAAATGAATGAAGCGGTGGGTGGCTGCAGCAGATGGCCACCAACATAGCCATCTCAGCAGCCCCTCCTTTATGACCCCTGGTTTGCAAGGGCCCCCACCAAACTGCCCATCTGAGTCAGCAGCCCCTCATTTTCCCACATGACTTCAGGCGTTTTCTCCTCATCCCCAGATACCTGCCTTGGCATCCAGGATACCCAAGAGAGTGGGCACATATGGGGCAAAAGGGGGCACAGAGCATCCTGCAAAGAGAAACAGAAATGGGGAAGCAGGAGCTCCTTTGGGTCTTGCACACCACTACAGGCTGAATGTTTGTGTACCCTGCAAATGCATATGCTGAAACCTAATGAAACCCCAGTGTGATGGTCTTCGGAGGTGGGGCCTCTGGGAGGTGATTAGGTCATGAGAATGAAGCCCTCACCAACTGGATTGGTCCCTTATAAGAAGAGGCTGGGAAGCTAGCTCACTCGTTTCCCACCATGTGAGGACACAAGGAAAAGCCAGTCCTCTGTGAACCAGGAAGAGAGCTTCACCAGAAACCCAGCCATGCCGGCACCTGGATGTTGAACTTCCTGCCACCGAAATTGAGAGAAATAATGCTTGTTGTCACAGTCCCCCGAGATGACCCAGACAAGTACAGCTGCTGCGTGCTGAGCGATCACTGTGCCCAGTGCCTTGTTCGGAGCTAAGCACTGACTCCCACCGATCCCTTGGCCCCTTTTGATCTGACCTCTCATTTAAAGCTGTGCCCAAGCCTCTCCTCACCCCTCCTTTGCCTCTTGTTTCTCCCAACCGGTGTTCTACTGATGGACTTTGGTCTCCATCTCTCTCTTCTAACCGGTGAGTTTGTGGGGCACAGACTGGTTTTCTTTGTGGTTGTTATTCATTGCTCTATCCCCAGTGCCTAGAAGAGGTCTTGGCACATAGTAGGTGCTCAATAAATCTCTGTTGCAGAATGAATGAACGATTGTAACCTTAGAAGTAAGTCTACTGTTGTCCCAGTTTTACAGATTAGTGCTCGGAGGTTTCATGCATGCCCAGGGGCACCCAGCTAATTGCCAGAGGCCAGGCTGGGGGGCCAGGTGTGCCTGAGTCTGGCCGCCTCTGGCTGGTGCCTCTACTATCCGCTACAGCCTTCTCACTCTCCTGCACAGAAGGAAAACAATCAGATTGACACGAGGCACCAAGGTAAATGCAAGAGGCTGCTCCAGGCACCAGCTGCCCAGGGCCTGAGTAGGTCAGTGTCACAGCACGGATGGTTAGGAAGTCCTCGCAATGGCCCTAGACCATCTCCTCTGTATTTTCTTCCTGTGGCTGCTGCGACAAATTGCCACAGACTTGGTGGCTTAAAACAACATACATTTGCTTTTGCTCATCTGGAAGCCAGAAGTCCAAACCCGAAGTGTCAGCAGTGTTGGCACCCCTGGAGGCCGCCACAGACAGCACGTTCCAGGCTCTCTCCTGGCTTCCGGAGGCCGTTGGCAATCCTTGGCATTCTTTGGCTCGTGGGTGCATCACTCCAGCCTCGGCATCCATTTCACACGGCCTCTTCCCTGTATGTGTCTGTGTCTCGAATCTCCCTCTCCTTTCTCTTCTAAGGACTCTAGCCATTGGATTTGGGGCTGACCATCCGCTTGGTGAGGTGCCGTCCTGAGATCCTTGACCTGATGACAGCTGCAAAGACCCTATTTCCAAATAAGGTCCCATTCACAGGGCCTGGAGTTAAGACTCGGACATTTCTTCTTGGGGGTCATATTCAATCCCCACACCTCCAACAACATGACACAGCAGTGCCATCCAGCCATCCACACTGACAAGCCCAGGGGCCAGGATGCCTAGCAACACACAGCTTTGATCAAACACATGTCAGGGGAACCACCTCCATGCCGTGCACTGTATCCAGATGAGCCAGACCCCATCTCCTGGGACTGAAATCGTGTGTGGCCCCTATTACAACTCATGTGGAGATGGTGGATCAGAGCCTGAAGAAATAAGGAAGCATAGTTCTGGAGCCCAGAAGCTGAAAGGAGCTCCCCACCTGCCCTCCCAGGAAGGTGTGGGATCATGTAGGAGAAGGTTTCCCAGAGCATGTGGATGGGACATAGAAAGTGAGGGATATTCCTGGAAGTGTGTGGCCCCTGGGACCAAGCAGAGGCCAACACATGCCAAGCTCCCGGGCACACAGGAGATGGCCCAAGGACCACCATGGCAGTACGACTGGGAATACGGCTGTGGGGATTCCAAGGAGGGAGCAGGCTTACCTGCCTGCCAGGCTCAGGGCACACCTCCCGGAAAAGGCAGCATTTCAGAAGCACTCATCATGCCAAATGGAGAGTTACGGGGCAGTGTTTCACAGCAAGTGCCAAGACGGCAGGAGAGCATGAACAGGAAACACGGCAGCAGAAAATGGTCTGGCTGCCCAGAGGAAAGATGAGTAGTGGGCCAGACCATGCCAGGCTGTCTTCTTTAACAGGTAATAGGGAGTCATGGATGGCTGCAAGTGAGTACAGCAGAGACTGGAAGAGAGAGCAGAATGGGGATGGGGGTGGTCCCCAGGAGTCTGGCTCTGCAGTCCAGGTGGAAGGTGACAATAGTCTGAGCTGAGAGGGCAGCTGTGAGGACTGAGCTGCAACACATCTGAGCTGTTCAGGCTCCGATGTTCCCAAAGGTGATCTGATGTAGAGAAAGCTGACGGCCTGATTTCAGTTGGCTTCTTTATTCTTCCCGTCCCTAATCTATCCCCTTCCCCTGCCCGACTGCCCTGGATTTCTCCTGGGGCATTCGGGACTGGAAAATCAAAGAGGATTGTCTGCTCAGTTTCAAAGTGGGCCTACCCCCATCCCAGCGTCCCCTCGGCAGGAAAACTAGAACTAGCCTGGGACCTGTGATGTTCCCCACTGCAGAACAGCCTTAGAATGGAGGCCCAGTGGCCATGAAAAACAAGCCCTAAATATATGCTCTGGCCCAGATTTCTCTATTCCCCATGGTGCGCAATGTCCAGGCTGGGCTCCCCCAGGTATACCTGGGAAATCTGTCCTTTTCAGAATATCAGAAGGCTCTCATTTTAAGGGGTAGGAACAAACTGCAAAGGAGAGCCCCGGCATTCGTTTGAAAGCTTCAAATATGATTCCTCCTGCTTCAAAGACCTCAGGCTTGGTGCATGCCACCAGCAGGTAGCAAAACTCTTCTGACACTGAGTCATCCCTGTTCCAACAATAAAATAGTTAAAAGTTTTTGTCTGCAACAATGTGCTTCCTTCACGTAAAACAATCTCAGAAGGACAGAGCATCTTTACTCTTTACCCCCAAGAATCCCCCTAAGAAATCAAATATAATCCTCTTTAAGAAGCTTTAAATAATTTTGAGCTTTCTTATTGACTTATTAAAATGCAGCTTAAAACACGCCTCCAATGCAATCCTTTACAAGGGTCAGGGATATAAAATTTGAAGAAATATGATTAGTACATCAGTTGGAAAGACATAGGCAGGCAGATCCAATTTTGACCATTTCAGAGACACTGTCCCAGGCATTGCTGATGCCTCCAACCAATGTGCCATGGGATTGGGGCGCCATTTCGCCTGTCTTTGTCCTTTATCCTGGCATGCCCATGCATCACAAGCTTGGTAATCCCCTCATGCCTCTCAGAGCAGGAAAACCTGCTGCCACAACCCTGCTCACGTCTCTCCTGCAGCTTCCTCTGTGCACTTCCCCCAGGTCCCAGTGACTGAACTCTCTCAGACATCTTTCATTGAGAGTTTCAAATGGCTTAGAACATTCCAAGGGTGGCCTTTGGTCCCTGGCATCCCTGAGGGGTGGGAGTCTGCTGCACTTTTCCTGTTTTACTGGAGTCGTCGCCTTTCCTGGGATGAATGGAGCTGCAGTCCTAGCTCTGTGATTTTCATGTTTGGGTAAATGAGTAGATGAATGAATGGCTGAAGGGATGAATGAATGCCCAAGGCCTGCCTAAGTGTGTGACTGTCCAAAAGAAAGCCACACGGAACAGGGACTAGGAAAACCAGACAATTCTAGCAGAAGGTGTCCACTGGACAACATGTATTCCCTATTTAAATAAAAAGATACACATCTTAACAATGCACAGTGAACTTCATTTTTAACCAAACAATATTTTCATAAATGCAAAAAATGCAAATCCTTGCACAAGACCAATCCCAATTCTGCAAGAGTTTTGACACGTGCAGGGCATCCTAATGACAAACCTGTCTACGGGTCTGTCAGAAGAGGAGCTGAGGAAATCAGTGGGAAGTCCAGAGCTCTGAGAGGGTCGGCACCAGCACCTATGCAACCAGGAGCTGCGCCCCAGTAGCAGGGACACTCCGGGAGGACCGTTCCTGTGCATCTGGTTTGGCCCGACTGGAACAGCTCTGCCGGGGTGGAAGTTACCCCGATGCACAGGCATACAGTTTGGAGGTTCGGTGTGCATGGCTGCCTGCCTGGGCCGAAACACTCACTGGCTGAGCTGCCTTGCACAAGTGACGTCACCCCTCCTGGCCTCAGTCTCCCCAGCTGTAAAATGGGGATGCCCAATAGTAACTGCATCCTAGGTTTGTTTTGAGAATCAGAGATGAGAATGCCCATCAAGGGTTGGACTCAACTGCCCAAAAGAGCCAGTTCGGCGTTCAACCGGGAAATCGCCGGCAATTCCATAGGGCTCAGCGCGGTGCTTTGCCCAGCGCCTGCCCCACCAAGCCCTCGGTGAGAGGGGCCCTGGTGCCGTGCCCGAGTTCACAGTTGCCTGCGTCACAAACACACCTATCGAGCTGTGTCTCGGTACACCACAGGGCCTGTCCTGGCCCTGGCACCCTGCAGCTTGCTCTTCTCCTTCTACAGTAAGGAGCCTTGCAAATAGCCTCCTGAGTTATCAGCCCATCTCTTCACAGAAACCTCCCAAGTGCCATGCCCCGGCATGTGTTTGACAGGCAGCATCCACTGTCAGGTGTGTGCTGGGTGTTGTATGCAGTGAGGGGGATACTGAAATTAGACACAAAATTCGTGGCTCCCCCAAAATTGTCATTTCCTGAGGTACAGAAAGGAAACAGGTGGCCATGGGGTCGAGTGATAGGAACATGATGGGAGTCTGCTTGGCTGCTTGACTCCGTCACCAGATTTAACAAATAAAAGTGTAGGACATCCAGTTAAATTAAAAGTTCAGAGAAACTCAGTGAAATAAGCCAGGTGGAGGAAGACAAGTACCAAACGATTTCCCTCATTTGTGGAGTATAACGACAAAGCAAAACTGAGGAACAAAACAGCAGCGGGCTCACAGACTCCAAGAAGGGACCAGCAATTATCAAAGGGAAAGGGTTGGGGAGGGCGGGCGGGGAGCGAGGGAGAAGGGGACTGAGGGGTATTATGACCAGCACACATGATGTATGGAGGGTCACGGGAAGACAGTGTAGCACAGAGATGACAAGTAGTGACTCTAGAATCTTATTACACTGATGGACAGTGACTGCAGTGGGGTATGGGGGGGACTTGACAATATGGGTGAATGTAGTTAACCACAATGTTGCTCATGTGAAACTTAAAGATTGTATATCAAGGATACCTTAATAAAAAAAAGGAATTAAAAAAAAAGTTCAGAGAAACAAAGAAGAATTTTTTAGTATAAATGTGTCCCAAATATATAGCATGGGGCACACTTACTATTCACTGCTTATCTGAAATTTAACTAGACAGCCTATATTTTATCTGGTGGCCTTCGCCGGGTAGGAATAACACAAAGGAACTCCCAGTTCATCCTCAGGAGGGGGCCAAATCCTCATCAGAAATCATTTAGAATCTAGTAATGACCCCCTGGCACATCACCTGGCAGGAGAGCGAGGGACTCTCTGGGGTCCCTCCGCCCTCATGACCAAACCACCTCCCAAAGGCCCCACCTCCTGCCACCACCACCTGGGGTGTTAGGATTTCAACATATGAATTTAGATCAGTCCATTGCAACATGTATTTCAGGTAAAAATTATACTTTTCTTAAAACAGGATGCCCTGCGGCTGGTCAGGTCTCCCTGATAATGCTTACAGCACAACATTAACATATCCCAAAGTAGAAGAAACCTGGGGTTTCAAGAAGCAGCTGTAAACATCTGTGCTGGAACTGAGGGTGTGATTGTGGACTGGGTGTGGTGGCAGGTCCATACAGGGTTAGAGAGAGGAGGGTAGACCTCCTCTGGGGGCCAAGAGGGCTGTGGACAGGAGGGCCACTCCAGCATGACACCAACAGTTTCCGCTCTGGGGCTCTGCCACCTGCCACTGAGTTCTGGGGAGCTGGGTCTGTGGCCACCTCCTCTGGATCATTCTGTGGGACCTTCGCAACTTCCCCACCTCATTCAGCATCGTGTCCTGATGGGTTTCGGGTCACAGATGCCAGGGCCTAATCCTGCGAGGACCATGGCTTTCCTGACCAATTTTACTGCTCTCACTGCTGCTTGACAACTCTGAGTCTTGTGTGCTGGGCTGACCCATCCGCCAGCCCTGGAACACAGCCTCCAGGGCCCAGGGACTTTGAGGGGCCTGCAAAAATGTTTTAATTTCTCTCCCTGGCAGAAGAAAACAGAATACATACACACATCTGTAAAATGTAGTTTTCAACTTTTTCATGGGCTCACGAAAGCAGGAGTCCAGAGCCTGTGACCGTTACCCTACAAGCGCCCTGCTCGTTTGTCCATCGCTAGAATGCCCAAAGCATCTGACTCACTGGACAAGTGGCCTGAACTTCTCAAGGAGCAATAAGCATTGGGATTTTGGGGCCCTGCGGTGCTGAAATTTCAGACCCATGACCCAGCAGAAAGAACACTGAGGCGGAAAGAGACTGGTCTGCACCCCCTCCCACCTCCAGGGCCCCCTGCCAGGAGCCGAGGGAGGTTCGGCACGCAAGCTCTGTAATCATTTTGACCTGGGTTCTGATCCTGCCTGGAGCAGGGGGCATCCTCACTGAGCCTCAGCGCCCTCATCTGAGAAATGGGGATAACAAGAGAACTCATCCCCCAGGTGGTGCAGCAACTGGGTGAGACACTGGCTACAAAGCACCCAGTCCAAGGCATGGCACTTTGCATGTGCTCCCCGAAGGGCAGAGGCTCCTCCCCGCATTCCCGCACCCTGAGACGCCTTTGAATTAATGTACAGAAAATGGAAGTTCCCATGGCCAGGATTCTCACGGGGCCCTGGTCGACTTGCCCACTGCACGTGTGTGGGCAATCGTCTATAACTGACTCTATGTAATATAAAGAGCTCCGCCCAGTGCTCGGGCTGCACGGCCGCAGGAGAGCAGAGGCTGGAGTGGTGGCAGCTCCGAGGACAGAGACTGGGACGGCTGTGGGGCCGGAGAGGGAGGCAGAGACGGGCTTGCTGCAGGCAGACTTGCCCTGAGGCGAACGGGATTCTAGCGCTTGACTTGCCACCGTGGGAATAAAGTTGGGTATAAACCCTTTCCCCACAAGAACGTTCCGCTGTCATTTTTTGGTCTCACTGAATCAAGAGTGAACTTGCCCGGGGCTGAAACCCACTGGTGAGACAAATGCCCACTTGAAAAGAAAATGGCAGAGCAACTGGTGAGATTTGATCAAGGCTTGTGGATGGAACCAGTGTCAGTTCTCTGGTTTTGATTATTTCTTTAGTTGTGGAAGTAGTCACCACAGGGGGAAGCAGGGGGATGGAAGTAGGGACCTCTCTGTACTGTTTTGTGACTTCTTATGAGTCTGTAATTATTTCAAGATTAAAAACTGAAAAAAAAGATGGAGCCAATGAAAGAGCCTTCATGAAAGAGAATGTCGACACCCATAAGGGCAGATGGACGTTGGGAATGACGCTCATTTCCTGGGAGACACGGATCAGCCTCTGTGTCCCCTCACGTCCTCCCCCTGCCCCTGTTCAGCTGCCGCGTTATTTCCCTTCATCATGCCAGTGCCTCAGAAGTAAACCTCTCTAATTTTCTACACCACAGCTATTTATTTAAATGCTAACTCGCATTATGAAGTGATAATCCACAGGCGCAGGAGATAATTTATGAAGCATTTAAATTAAGAGCAGCAGCTAATTGGGAGCATGTGTCTTATAAGCCTTGCTAACACCAGAAAACTACAAATTAGGAGAAAAGGAAGGTATTTTTGTCTTGCTTTTAGCTTTTTTTGGAAGGCGCTTGGAGGACCAGTCTCTGGGACCACACACGCTGGCGGCTCAGGCTGCTCGGGGGTGGGGGGTGGTTCTCTGCCCCGGCACCCACTCGGGCTGCTCGGGCCTCCTTCTGTCCAGGCAGCAGTGGACGCCCCGCACCAGCCCTTGTTCTAATCAGGGAACGTCTTTTTTTCTCAGAAAGTTTCTCGGCTCCATTACAAAGATGTGAGTGGCAGAGATGGTGTTTTTTAGGTACTTCTGCCTGGTGGGAGAAAGAGAGGAAATTGCAGGAGGGGGAGATCAGAATAAAATCTGGTGCATTTGACAATTATCTTGGTTCTTCCGTTTTGAGATGGGCTGCCTGGGGTGGCGCACACAGGCTGAGATGAGCTTGAACACTGGGTGGTCAGGGTCTCCCAGGGGGCCGGACACCAGAACTGGCACCTGAGGGAAAGCAGGGAACAGCCAGGCAAGGGGCATGAAGCCCACGTCCCACGTCCCAGGGAGGCGCGTCCAGGACCAGGCAGGGCTGTGGTCCATTTTAAGGACTCAGGTTTTTTAAGCAGGAAGGGAAGGGTGGCCTTATATATCTGCACTGGCTGTGTGACCCACATGCCAGAGCACATCACTCACAGAGCTTTTCGAAGGATGCGCCCCTTCCCGACACCCGCTAGGATGGCTGCTGCACAGACAAGAAAAACAGAAAATAACAGGTGTTGGTGAGAGGTTCTTCTTGAAGGGAAAATAGCTCATCAGGGCCTCTCTTGGCCAGTTGTCCCCATGCCAACCCGTCTTTTTCCCCAGGGACCTGATTGCTCATGTAGTCGGGGGGCAATTTAACATTCATCATCTGGCATCTGGCCTCGCAGAAAGAACCGGTCCTCGGCCCACAAGTTCTAGAAGATACGATCCCCCCAGGACTTGGTTTACAGGTTTCCCTGGCTTCACATAGCAGAGACACGCCATACAATCTGCAGGTACCTTGAATTCATGTAAATTAAGTGTTTGTCTAAAGGAATCCTGGGGCAGGTGCTGTTATGACAGTAAAGCAGACATTCTCAACCCCAGCTGCCCTTTCAAATTATCCAGAAGCTTTAAAAAAAATGCTAATATCTGCCCCTTCCGCCCCTCCCCCAGGTAGTCTGTGGCCAAGACTCCTTTGTAACCTAAGCTATTACCCCCTCACTTTGCAAGCTCAAATGGTATGAATGGCCGCTAGCCACAGATGGAGGCAGTTCGGAGGTTTCTGGAGAGAGTCCTTCCTCCTGGCAGACTCATTCCAGGATGTGTGCTGAACTGTCTTTTGTTTTCTTGTCTCTGTTGGGTTGTCATGTCTCCTCCTGCCCTTGTGCAGTTCACCCTGTTTGTTTCTAAAAGTTAGCAGCTCCCATAAAGAGCTGGGAACTGTGTGCTCTGCTCTAGGACCCAGGGGTAGGGTTTGACAGAACTGAGGGGCTTCTTAGGAATTATGATGACTATCTATTTTCGGTAATTTGTGCTTGTTGTACAAGCCAAACAGTCAGATGTGTATACAGACAAAGTAAATCATCCCTTTCCCCGCCCACCCACTGAGGGCTCCAGTGTCAACACCTGGGCATGTCCTGCTCTGCCTTTCTCACTTAGCCATGTGCCCATATATAGATCTAGAGAGATAGAGGGATTTCCTCCTGCATGAGTGCTCTTTGCAACTCGTGCTCTCCCTTTAAGACCTCTGTTGAAGACTAACTTGTGTTTTTTCGTGGCTGTATAATACTCCACAGGACGGCTACATGTTACCTTGTTTCCATTTTTTCATTTTTGCTTTTTGCTGTTGCAAAGAAGGCTGCAGCAAACATCCTTGTGTGTATATCCTTGCCTCACAGATTTCTGTAGAAGAGATTCCCCAAACTGAAGAATTAGGCAAAAAGTATGTGAATTTGACTTTTAATAGAGCCCCCGAGACAAGTTCCCACAAAAGCATGGCTCCCACCCAAAGTCAGGGGAGGCGACCAGCATTTTCATGTCACATGCATAGTCACTGCTTGCTCTTCTGAGCTATGCTGTTCAATACAGCAGCCACTAACCCATGTGTGGCCATTAAGCGCTTGAAATGTGGCTGGCCCCCACCAAGATGGGCTGTAAGTGTAAAATACACACGGGATTCCAAAGACATAGTGTGAGAAAAGGAATTCAAAAGAGCTCATTAATAACTTCTATATCGATTACATGCCAAAGCAATACTATCTTGAATACGTTGTGTTAAATAATATTTATTAAAATTAATTTCACCTGTTTCTTTTTTCATGTGACTACCAGAAAATGTTAAGCCACGTACATGGCTTGTGCGGATTCTCTAGGGGCCAGCGCTGCCCCAGCCCCTCGTGTGCCCCGCGGCCATGTGCTGTCTGGAGAATGGGCTTCATAGATAGGCGCTGCTGAGCCAAAGCCCCAACTCTGCCTTTCCCTGTTTCCTTTTTAACCTGGGTAAGTAATTTAACCTCTCTAAGCCTCGGTTTCTTCATCTGTGAAGTGGGGACAGAGGGAAGGTTCGTGGGAAAATGTCTGTGGAGGCTGAGCCTGGGTCTGGCTCGGGGCACACACTCAGGGGTGGCTGCCAATATGTCAGCTATTGATTAGCAAATCAGCACGGTTCCTTTAAATATGAAATTATAAAATGCTCATGATGGTTTTAGGTGCCATTTCCTGAGAAACACCTGACCAAGTTTATTTGTATTAAATAAGAAATTAGTCTATATAGAGACATTCATTGAAAACAGGCTGTTATTTGTAATTAGGTCAAGCCACCTATTTCCATGATTCCCACCCAACTCCTTTGCCTGCTGCCCACAGCCAAGATGAGGAACTCTGTTACGGCTCCTAGCTCAGGTTCTGTGGGAGTGGAATTTACTCCTGTCTGTGCATCCACGGCTCAGTTCACGGCCCTTCCCAGCCACGCGAGTTTTTGCCTCCTTCCTGTTGGCAGCTCCATTCACAGATGACAGGGACACCAGAAACCCACCCGTCCTCAGGCCTGATTTCAATTTCTTCCAGGAAACACATCTACCTCCCTGCCCAGGCCTGTGCGGTGGCCTCTGTTTGCTCCTGTGGGATGCAGCTACTTCTGGGAGCCCTGCACTGGAAGTGCTGGAAGGTGTCAGGAAGACCAGTCTCCAGCTGTGGTGACCCCTCCCTGCCCTCGTGTCATTAGGCTGGTGTCCCGTCTCCTCCTGTGTCACAAGGGATCTTTTATTGGGGCTGGGCTTGCTCCTCTGGTGTGTGGTGCACACCTGGGAGACCCTACCTTCTTCAGGTTCTCCAGGTGGGTGGCCCCAGGGACACTGAGCTTCCATCCTCATCTATTCCAGCTCCTGCCAGGGAGTCAGCTCCATGAAATAGGACTGTGTCTTTCTCCCAGCACCAGAAACAGTGCCTGGCACCCAGGGGAATTCATGTATGTGTTCATGATGGTGAGCACCTATTATGTGTCCATCAATCTAGCAGAGGGCTGGATGGTAGGCTCGGAGGGTGTGAAGAAGGAGAATACAGAAGAGACACATAAGCAACAACAGATGCACAGAGAAGGTAGCTGACAGGGTGGGATGGGAGGCCGTGAGCTCGGATGACGTTTGTGGGAGAGCAAGTTGGCCAACCTTCATGGAGGGCGATTTTCACCTGTGACATTTTAAAATGTGAGTATCCTTTGGCCCAGCAACTCCCAGACTAAGATTCAACCTGTAGACGTACTTGCACATACATGCAAAGACGACTTCGGGGTTGGAAACTTGATTGTTTTGGTGGCGGGGCTGGAGGTGGGCGGGTGGGGGAGCTGCACGTTGTGGTCCTTTGGTGGAATGAGACGCACCTCCAAGAAAGCAGGAAGTGGTATGCCTACTGCTGTGAAGGGTTGGCCCGGTCCTGACAGGTGGTTAAATAAGCAAAGAAAACCCATTTGTGGAAAAACAAAACAAGCAAGCAGAGAGGACAGGGGTACTTGCACCCACTTGCATTTCTTCTGGAGTAACTCACAAGAAATGCTGCGCAGAGATCCCCCCCAAGAAGCGGGGCTGGGCTCCTTGCCTTCTTAGGGGAGCCCACTCACTGTCTGCGGCTCTAGTGCTGAGGCGTGTGCAGGAAGACACGCCCTCCAGCAGTCAGTTCCCACCGGGAACTGCGAGACCACTGTGTGACAGTCACTGATTGCTACTTCTCTGGGCCTCTTTCTTCTTTCCCACAAAATGAAGGAGTGGAGATGTTCCGTAAAGAGATATGATGTGCCTATCGTGTGCAAGGGACCAGAGAGTCCTCGTTGGGTTCCCTGACTTTCCTTCTTAACATTTGCAGAGGAAACTGGAAAGGACCCTTGGGGCTTTTAAAAAATGCTTACTGCTTTCTCAAGGACGAGGCTCCAGAGCGGAGACGGGGAGAAATTGCTGGCGCTCTGCAGCTCGGGAGAGGCGCACCACAAAGGGCCCATGCGGGAAGCCTGCCTCTTTAACAAAGCACCGCCTGCACACGCCAGTAATTGCCTTGTTATGACCATCCATGTCATCGTTCATCGGCTGGTTCTGGGAAGGGCCCAGGGGAGCTGTTCTACCTTTGCTAAACCAATATCACCCCATGACAACCCCCTGCAGTCTTCCCTTTGCGGTCCCGGTAGAATAAATCCTCTGTTGCTCTTTGCTGAATGATCATGAAGACATGATTAAGCTCTGGATTTATAGCTTCCTTGGGCTTGAGAAATCAAGCTGCTCCCGCTGCTAGGGACAAGGGGGCAGGGAAGTGGGAGTGGTCCCAGAGCCAGAGGCAAGGTTGCCGGGGCGAAGACAGTGGATGTGATAGCCAAGCTGCAGCAGGTGCCATGGGGGGGGCTGGGGGGGCATGGAGTCCCCAACTCAGCCTGCCATTGGGAGAGAGGCAGGGAAAAGTCTCCTGCACCAGGGCGCATCCTTGGCCACCACCTCCTCCAATGGGGGTTTTGTCTAACTGGAAACTGTTGGCCCTTTGCCCATATTCCTGCTCACATGTGATATCTGCACACATCCTCCCTGTAGACAGTCACTTTTTAAGCATCATCTGAATGTGTGTGGCCTGTTTCTCCTGAGACATTCCTGTGGCCAGAGTGAAACTTTCTACAGTGATCAGAGAACTTGGTTGGGTTATTACTGCTACCGTTTTTAAGCCCCAGCCTTCGTTCAGCACTTATTATGTGCCAAGGGCAGTGCCGAGGTGTTTATGTCAAAGAATGTTCCTACCTTTTTAAAATTATTTTTTTACTGTAGTGAAAATCACATAATATAAAACTGACCATTTTAAAGCATATAGTTTAGTGGCATTTAGTACACTCACAATGTTGTGCAAACACCACCTCTATCTAGTGCCAAAACTTTTCACAATCACAAAGCAAATCAGTATCATTAACCATTTACTCCGTAACCACTAATCCACTTTCAGTCTCTATGAATTTTCTATTTTAGGTAGTTCCTAGCAATGCAATCATACAACGTGTGGCCTTTTGTGTCTGGCTTCTTAGCATCATGTTTTTGAGGTTTAGCCACATTGTAGCAGGTATCAGTACCTCATTTTTATGACTGTATAATATTCCATTGTTTGGCTAGGCCACATTTTGTGTACCCATTCATCTGCTGATGGATGTTCATACATTTTTGAGGGAGATGCAATAGTCATTTCCTACATAGGAGGAATGGGAGCTTTAGAAGATCAAGTCATTTACCCATAAAGTAGGAGGGCCCAGACATAGCCAGGCAGTCAGACCACCAACCTGTCCAGGAACTAGGGGAGGGGCTGGGGCAGCGGTGACAGCAGGTAGAGCAATGGCAGGAGATGGGACTTGGTGACTTCTCTATAACATCCCATCTGGCACATCCAGAAAAGCCCTTCAGTTAACTTTAAAGGGGTTGGTCAGTGAGCCCCATGGCTGATGAAGCCCTGTAGCATATGGTGTGCCACACCAAACATTTTAAGACCTGGGTAATCAGGAGCACTTTCTTAAAGATCTTCAACAAGCACACACACCATCCGTCCATCCATCCATCCATCCATCCATCCATCCAGGCTAGATTAGATGCAAGGCAATAAATGAGACAATTCCAGGGTTGTAACTGAACTGCTCTTGAGAACACAAGTCAGTTTTCCAGATTATCTTCATTTTTACCCTATGGGAAATTTTCTTCCATGATCTGGTCTGGCTATCAAATCGGTGAGTGTCTTCACCCCTGGTTGTACTTGGGGGAGAGAACATAACCCCAAAAGTCTTCACTCCTTTCATGCTCTCCCCCAGCACTTTCATCTCCTTGGACTTGCCTCCGCATCTCAGTGCCAGCCTGCTTGAGAGAGCAGCGGCTTGGTATAACAGAAGACATAACCAAAAGCTTTCCTCTCTGAACTTTCCAGAGGGTCTGTCTACATCGGTGTGCCTAAGATGATAGCCACCAGCCACGAGTGCTATCTAGATTTTTTACATAATTAAAAATTTAGTCTTCAGTCACAGCAGCCAGATTTCAAGGGCTGGGTATCCCCACGTGGTAGCCCACTGGTCAGAGCAGAGACGGGGGGGCTTCCGTCACCACACAAAGTTCTATTGGATGGCGCTGGTCTACACAATGCCAGTGGAGTCCCTGTCTCCATTTCACTGTCCTGTGTAGGCCTGACCTATGAAAGGAAACACACATTTTCTTCTGCTGAGTAAAGATCACTGGTGGGGTTAATACTTGGCCTCCATAAGTAAGATGAAGTGGATAGGTCAAGGCAGGGCCAGGAAGATTCAGCCAAGATGCCTGATGCGGAGGAAGGCGGGTGGGAAGGGTGGCTGAGGGGAGGCCAGCAGAGCCTCCCCAGCCCCCACCCAGTACGCGACAGTGCAGGGCCCTGTGGGTGGGGAAGAAATCAAAGTCCCCGACATGTCCGTATAAGCAGCACTTCTGCGTGGCTTGGGCTGCCGAGGGGCGCGGGCTGGCGCAGATGCACCTTGCTCCAGGATGGCCCGATCTGTGTTTATGTTCTGATTTAAGGCCTGGCAGGATTTTCATTGCTGTGCCTGGGATCTCACCTGCACAGCCGCTCTGAGTCAGAAGGCAGCCCTCGCCTCTGAGCCCAGTGCTTCTGGGCTGCTGTGAGCGATGGAGAAAATGGGACCATAAAACATGACAAGGGAGGCCCGCGGCTGCAGAGAGAAGGGATCCGGGCTGTTAGACTCCTAAGTGCCAGAGAGAGCTGGACCCGAGGACCTGCAATGCCAGATTCATTAAGAGGAACGCGCAGACTGGTTTGAGGGAGGGAAGGAGAGCCGGTGTAGGAGCTGGCTGTATGGGAGGTGGAATCCAAAGAGAAACAAGCACGCTTCTCTGTGCTGTCTCCTGCGTTTACCTTCTCCTTCCCTTCCTCTCCCTGCTTCCCTGAGAGCAAGCAGGAGCAGTTTGTTTTCGACTGCTGGAGGAGGCCTGAAATATTACAAAGGTGGCGTGCGGAACACTCCCTGTGGGCCTGCCCCGATGGCACGCGCGCACACATGAAAAGCAAATGCCATCAGTAACCCGTCGCCAGAACCCAGCAACAAGCCGAGAGTTTTTCTCCCTGCCGGGGCTGTTAGCAGCGATGTATTTCTCCCTGCACTAAGCACCATCTTTCCCAAGGCTGCATTACAATGATTTATAAACCCCATTTCTGGGAAAAAGGAATAGATCAAAGCAAGGAGAAAGAAAAGGAGACGTGAGCAGCTGGAGGAAGATATTGAAGCATGAAAGGAAAACACAAATGAAAAACTAGGCGGTGACACAATTGAGCTATTCCTCACTTTTATCAGAGAAAAATAATAGCAAAATCTTGAATTTAATCCTTTTTTTCCCCTTTATAAGATGCAGCCTCCTGTCAGTTAGGGGGGTTGAACTGTCTATGGGCATGCGTGGCAACCAGGCGGGCCACAGTGGCATGGGGCAGGGGCTCCGCCAAGGGGATGCTCAACCCAGTGGCGGCCTCCCCTTCAGGGGCCACCCATTCTAGGCGCTCACTTCGCGCCTGCATAAATGAGAGGGATTGCCCTCAGTTGCTTTCACAGCTTTAAAAAGTCACCTTTTAAACATTTCCAGTGGGATCAGAGGTCGTTTCCCATCATCTCCCAGCTCGACCTTGCCCAGTCGGTATGGTTTCTCTGTCCTACTGTCGTCCACTGAAGACCAGAGGAAGAACACACAGGCTTGAGTAGCCATGTGCTGACCAGGACCGCCATGAAGGACACCCCTCTGGACATCTTTATTAGACTCTGAGCCTGTTCAAGTTCATCATGGTGAATGCAGAGACATGGAGCTGGCTGAGGATGGGGTAGGGTGGGAATGGGCGGACGTGCTGGCCAGAGGGAAGGAGACATCAGGATAGGGTCAGGCCAGGCTGCCTGGAGGAGGCACCCTTTGAAATGGGTCTTGAAAGAGAGACAATAGCTACTGTGGATGGGGTCCCTCCTCAGTCACCGGCTCGGAGCAGCCTTCACTGTCCCCTGCCCAGGTGCTTACCACAGAAATGCCATTTTTTTGTTACTCGTTCCTTGTCTGTTTTCCCCCATGAGAACATGAGACAGGCACACTCTCTCTCTTTCTCTCTCTGTTTCTGCAGAGCCTGGGACAGTGCCTGCTGCATTGTAGGTGCTTCCTAGAAATGCAGGGACTGAATGGATGCCAAGCCCACACTCACACTTTCTCATTTAAGCCCCACTGCATGGCCGCCAGGTGCATGTGGTCATCCCCATTCACGGACGGGAAAACCGAGAGCGGTCAGCCAACCGGCTCCAGGCTTCACAGCTGGTAGGTGGCCGAGGCAGGATGAGGACTCAGGTAGGGACCCAACGCCCACATTCTGGCCACCACATTCCATGGCCTTTCCAAACCCTCAAGTTGGACTTCCTGCTTTTCCTTGACCCTTGCTTCCTGTTGGGGGGTGAGTGGAGAGAAACGGGCAGCAGAGATTGTTTTGAAGATGGGAAACCCATGCGTAGCTGTAGATTAAGTGGAAGTTCCTACGGCCAGGATTCTCACCTGGCCCTGGTCGGCTTGCTCACTGCACAGGTGTGGGCAATACATTATTACTGACTGTATGTAGAGAGCTCCACCCAGAGCTCTGGAGCCGAGGCTGGAGGGGTGGCAGCGCCGAGGACAGAGGCTGAGATGGCTGCAGGGGCAGAGAAACCAGGAGGCAGAGACTGGCTTGCTGCAGGCAGACTTGCCCTGAGGCAGATGGGATTCTAGCGCTTGACCGGCCACCCTCAGACTGCCCCCAAGAATGTTCCATTGTCATTTTTCAGTCTCACCAAATCAGTAGTGAACTTGCCAGGGCTGAAACCCACTGGCAGGACACCAGAGAAGTAGTGGGCTCTACTGCAGTGGCATATGACATCACCAGGAGTAAGATTCCCCTCATCATTAATGAGGTCCAGGAAAGGTCCAGACAGAAGCCACAGGTGGACTACTGGCCACCTGTTCCTGTTTGAGATCGTGCTGAGCTTTGCCATAGACAGTCCTGTTGTCAGGCTGATTTGGTGGCTTCTCTTTTAAAGACCAACCCAATAAAATGGAGTCTATGTAGGGCTGTAGCCAGGGGGTAATTTGCCTGGAGCATTCTCACTCCGGGTGGCCCTCGGATGCTCTATACGTGGTCAAGCACTTCTGGATTATGGGGACTTGGAAAGAAGGACGTGGCAGGTGGTGTGCGTGGGGAAAGCTGGCTCAAGTCAGGGGACTAGGGTCCCCAGGTCGCCCTTGGGAGCTGTAGTACCTGGCATGCCTACCCTGAGGACTGGACCACCCAACCGCTGGCCTGTGGCGGCACTCAGGTATGTTTACTCTCCTAAAGCCAGCATGCTGGCTTTACAAGTAAGAATGCTTATTTGCTTTCCTGGGGAGTCTTCACTTCTAGAATAGGATTCACCACGCGGGTCCGTTCAAAAGGAGGTGTATCAAACAATCTCTCAGATGGTAGGGAAAAGATGATTTCTGGGTGCTTCTCCAGAACATACCTTCCACTGAGCATATGTGGACATGCTGCTTCTGCTATCTGTTCCCTTCCACTGCAAACTAAACCCCAGTAAGCTCTGAAAACTTCTGATAGAAAAAGATTTAATTCCACTTTATTTGTGGGGTTTAGAAAAACCAAAGTTTCATCCTTAAAGTTGAAAGGAACCCAGCTGACTTGTACTGGTTGTTTAATATTTCAGAAAGTGCCCAGGTTCCTGGGATGACGAGCTGCTCACAGTGTTTTCTACCTGATCTGATTTTTAAATAGATGAGTTACAAACCTCCTGGAAATTGGAGTGTATAATTGAAATACTGATAAACTCTTTCCCATAAAGAAGCTACTAGATACTGCAGTGATAACTAGGAGATGGGCAAAAAATAAGAATGCTTTTTTTCTGCTTATCCAAGAAATACAAAGGCAGGCTTTATTGCTTACCAAACACAGCTGCCTCTCCTCAAATTGGATAGAAAAAATGAACTCCAATAAATTATGATGCCCCTAAATTCCAAAGCATGTACATCAATTATTGGGGGTGCCACCATCGTCCTTCTGGGCAACCTACTTATTAGGACCATAATTTATTATTATTATGCTTTGGTGCAAATACGCAGGCTAATAAAATTCCAATCTATTAAAACAAACCTTTCTCTGAATCAGTAAAAGCCAACATTCCAAAAGGAAGATTTATAAATTAGCAAAGCAAATGGTTCATAGAGACTCAGACGTGAGAGGCCAAAAGATAATTGAAGGGGAAAACATTCACCATAATCAGGCTTTCTAGTCTTGCTCCAGAATCCAGGAATTGCTACAAAAGTGGGCAGGGAGATGCAGAACTGGGGACCGTTGCCTGATGCTCCTGGCCCCGACCTCCACACTGGATCTCTTTTTAAGAAATGTTTCTGTGTTATTTTAAAAAAGGAATCTTCCAGTTTCAATTTTAACCAACAGGAGATACATTTCCTTCTTTAGGAGATATGAATTATAATGGCTTTTTTTTTTTAAGATGAGTGTTAGATTTGGGAAGGACTTTAGAAATCACTGAGTCACTCCCTTCCTCTCACAGAGAGGAACCTGAGGCTCTCAGGCACGAGAGTGTCCGGGCCGAGCGTCGTGCCCGTGGCCCAGATTCATCCAGCCCTACCACCATGATACTCAGCAAAAGGAAAGCCAGGTGGTTCATGTCACCTGAGCACGTGCCAGGACTCTTCCCCTTCAACTGGTCCTCCCGTGGTTTCTGGACTGCTCACCAGCCTCTCCCCTGACCGTCATGCCCACCACACCCCAAGTGTCCAGAATGGAGTCCAGGTGCTCTCTGCAGACAGGGTGGGGAACAGTATTGCCTATTTATATTGATCAGTGCCCAACCCAACACCATGTGGCTGCTCTAGGAGCCTTCTTATGAACGAGCCTGTTTCCCTTACGCTTCCAAGGAGGCAATGTCAATGTTCTTGTCAAGGTATGAACTGCAGGAATGTCCCTTCCACTGGGGCCCCCCTACCACGGCCCCCTCCCTGTCATCTCACACCAACCTGGGGCACACATGCACGGGGCCAACCCTACAGACAGCAGGGGGAGCCCTAACGGGCTTGAAATGGGGATGTGATGGAAATTGATTTATTTTTTGGAAGATCCTCAAGATTCTGTGTTGGGAACAGAGACAAAGGGACTAGAGCAGGTAGGGAGATGCCAGGTAGGGGGCAGTGGCCATTAGCCCAGGGAGCAAACCATATGGTGCAGAACTTAGGGAGAACTGTGGGGATAAAGAGAGGGATCAAGGTCTTCACGAGTGTCATGCAATGCAGAGGAGAGAGCTCAGAGTAGGGATGCTGGGTGGCCGACAGGGCACACTCCTTAGTTTAAATGACCCCTACACACACGCACCTCGCAGTGCAGGATATACACATGCGTATCTCCACAAAACTGTGAATCAACTATCACAGGCCTTCAGGCCCCCTATGTGAGTGTTCAAACCACCAGCACCAAGAGACCAGAGCTTGTGCCGCACCCACTGTCCACATCCACAAGTCCAGACTGAATTCATGGTCTTTCCGCAGACCTGCTCCCATTCTGGGATTTTCTATTTTGGTTCGAGACACCTCTGTTGGTTCAGTTGCCCAAGCCAGAAACTTGCTATCTCTGTCCTCAACCTCTTTTCCCTACCCTCACACTTAATCAGCTACGTCCTAAACCCTCCAGTTCATTCCCTGGATTCTTCCCCACCGCTGCTGACTTACTAAGCCCTACCACCACCTCTCACCCGTGCAATGGCAGCAGCCTCCTCTGGGTCTCCCTGCCTCCAGGCTTATCCCCTCCAAACCATTATCACTCTGCAGCCAAGTGGTCTTGCAAAAAAACAGGTCTGTTCATTTCATCTCCCACTTCGGAACCTTAATATCCTCCCATGGCCTGTAGAATCAGAACATGGATCTGGGTGGTGTGCTGTAATGGTTATGCACCTGGCCTCTACAACCAGATGGCCGGAGTTCAAGCCTCAAGATAATGTTAATGAGTCATGCCTCAGTTTCCTCATCCGTAGAAAGGATAATATGAGGATCTGTTTTACAGAAGCTCGGCACCTGATATGCAGCATTTAATGGGTACCAGTTGTAGTCATTTTTTGCATTTTTAACAGTAGAGATCCATCCATGTCCGGCCTCTGCCCACACCTTGAGGTCATCTCCTGCACTCCCAGCTTCCCCACTCCCAGGCCCCACACTTTTTGCCCCAGCAACACTGACCTTCCTCAAGTTCCCACACGTGGCATCCTTCTTGTTTCCCTGCATCTCCGTGTGCTATTTTCCTTACCTAAAATATCTTCCCACCTCATTTGCCTACCAAATTTTTAATCATCCTTCAAAACTCCAGCATCAACATTAAAAGTACTGACAACAGCAAATGTTGGTGAGAATGTGGAGCAACTGGAACCCTCACACCCTGCGGTGAGAATGCAAAATGGTACAGCCCCTTTGGAAAACAACACGCTGGAACCTTATAAAGTGAAATATATGCTATGTAACCCAGAAACCCCACTCCTAGATATTGACCCCAGAGAAATGAAAACATACACCCACACAAAAATGTGTGTGTGGACACTCATAGCAGCATTATTCACAGTAGTTCTGAACTGGCAGCAACCCAAATGTTCTGGCAGATGGATAAACAAACAGTGATACATCCATACAATGGAAAACTACTCAGCAACGAAAAAGAATGCAGTACTGACATAGGCTACAACATAGATGAATCTCAAATGCCTTATGCTAAAGAAAGAAGTCAAAATAAAAGACTATGAACTGCATGGTTCCATTTATATGAAATTCTCAGAAAAGCAAAACTGTATTGACAGAAAGCAGCGGTTGCCTGAGGCTAGAAATGAGAGAAGATCTAGTTCAAAGGGGCTCATGGGAGCTGTTTAGGGTGGGGAAACTGTTCTCTGTCTTGACTGTGATGGTGGTTATATGATTGTACATAATTACCAAAATTCACCAAACTGTATGCTTAAAATAAGTGAATTTTTTTGTATGAAAAATAATACCTTTATAAGTAATAGAGAACAAATTTAAAATCCCCCTCCAGACTGGCACCCTCTGTAAAGCCTTCTCAGACTTGCAGGCTCTGGCTGCCCTGTCCTTGGAATGTCCCAACGTTGGCTCTTTCCACAACCTTGGCATTAGTCAGACAGGCTCATTTCATGATTAGCCAAGTGGCAGGGCCTGGACACTTTCATCCATCCCTGTTCCTCTGCATTCTGTGGTCAGGAGACTTCTCCCACAGAGCACTGGCTGTGTCCTAAGAACTCTGCCACAGGCTAATTTACGTGTCCTCACATGAACCTTATAACACCGCACCCTCCAACCGCACTCCCTACCCTAGGTAGG
Source organism: Smutsia gigantea (assembly GCA_032199065.1). Lineage (NCBI taxonomy): Eukaryota > Metazoa > Chordata > Mammalia > Pholidota > Manidae > Smutsia > Smutsia gigantea. The sequence goes on from JAVSCE010011143.1 coordinate 93,875, forward strand.
TATTACTGTCCTGGTTTTACCAAATAATGGAGGCTCCTCAAGGAGGTTGGATAAACACCTGTCAGCATCAGACAACTACAAGTGGTGGGGCTGGGCTTCAAAGCCAAGTCTGTCTGTCTGAATCAAGGCTGTGCCTTAAACATTACATTATACAGCCCCATGCAGCATATGTGAGAGAAAGCTCTCAGGAATGATAGGTTGTATCAAACCTAATTGAATGAGGGAGCCATTCCATCCTCCCCTACTCTGTCTTCCCAGGATCATGCAACCAAAGTTTTGTGATATACGTATAATGTCTGTGTGTGTATGTGTGTGTGTGTTCTTGACCCGCCAACATCTGAGCCTTTTCTCTCTTTTCTCCTCATTTCTGAATCAAACCGAAAAGCTAAGTTAGCCCTCCGCCCAGGAGACCAGTGTTACCCTGCAAACAGCTAGCACCTCCAAGTTGTCATCTAATTAAGCCACACTCCCAAACAAAGCACATAACAGTGTCATCATGTTAACGATGGCTACCTCCCCTGGCAGCCCCTCACTGCATAATACAGAGGCTCACTGTAAATAAACCAAATAATCCCACTGCCGTGTAAACAGCACTCCTGAGTAGGTCTTTTCCATCGACAGATAGCCCTTGAATGTCGGGTGGTTTTATTAAGAAATATTCTAGGGCTGGGTACAGATGGATGCAGCAGGCAGATTCTTTAATCAGCCCAGTTTTCGGGCATGTTCAACCTTTCAGAGTATTCACAAACCCACTCTTTCGGCATATATGATGGGCTGGATGTTTGAGGTCTCTGCGTTCGCTGCGGTCAGCAGCTCGGCGTGCATTTGAGAGGAATGTGAGTTTGGAACACATGGAGAGAAGGTGCGCTGGATGTCGTGGGATGGTGATCTGCCAGCCCAGAGCCATGTCTGCACCCTGTTTAGTTGGGGGGATGCAGGGAGAGGCTGCACCCTCTGGGTGGTAGGGTGGAGAATCAAGTCCATACAGGGAGTGGAGACAGAGCCTTGCAGAGTGAGCTGCTTTATGCGTCCCTGGCACCTGCTTTCAATTATTAGCTGGGCTTGAAATGAAACTGGCATTAGAATAATAAAGCTTTTTCAGGTGGAGAAAGACAAGTGCCAAATGATTTCGCTCATTTGTGGAGTATAACAATGAAACAAAACTGAAGGAACAAAATAGCAGCAGACTCAGAGACTCCAAGAAGGAACTAGTGGTTACCAAAGTGGAGGGGTGTGGGAGGGCAGGTGGGGAGGGTGGGAGAAGGGGATTAAGGGGTATTATGTTTAGTACACATGGTGTGGGAAGTCACCAGGAAAGCAGTGTAGCACAGAGAAGGCAAATAGTGAATCTGTAGCATCTTACTACACCCAAGGACAGTGACTCCATTGGGGTATGGGTGGGGACTTGATAATATGGGCAAATGTAGTAACCACATTGTTTTTCCATGTGAAACCTTCATAAGAGTGTATTTTTATACTACTTTAATTAAAAAAAGAATGATACAGCTTTTTTTTCCTCATGAGGGGGGTTCCCTGAAATAGAAAATGATCAATTAATTTGACTTAGTTTCCTCTTTGCATCCCCCAAAAGAGAAAAGTGCTAATTGACAGGTGGAGGCAGCCACCTCCAGCTGCCTCTGCATTGGGATTCGCTCATTAGTTGATTTTAAGGGGGGGAAATGCAAAATGCAGAACCAGCAGCAGAGTGTGGGACCCGAAGAGTCAGACACCGGCGAAGATCCTGGTTCCCCTGCTGGGCTGACTCTGGGGCTTTGGCGGGCTTCCTTGGGCCTCCGTTTCCTTCTCTGTAAAATGGGAGAATGGATCCTCGCTCATAAGCTGCTGGAGGATTAATGTGAATGAGACAGTGTCCATACATCACTTGGCACGCTTTCTGACACAGAGCTCTCGGTCAACTGCAGTGTGATCTGTATTGTACAATTCGACGTCTGATTGAGAGTGGAGAGGGTGCAACTGCTGAGCTCACAGGGCCCCTGCACACGCACGTGGAGAGTGTCCAAGGCCGGTTCATGAGGCTGAGCCACGGTGTCAGTGTGGATGAAGAGGCTCAACTCTACCAGGGTCTTTCTGACAAAGTCTCCTACTTGTACTTCAAGCCTTCAGTGCAAAGGCAGGGTAGGGAGGAATGGATGAAAGAGGGCTTACTTATTCTGAAATCAAGATGGGTGCCTCCCCCTGCCTGTGCCCACCAAACCTGCCTGTAAGAAATTGGCTGCTTAAAATGTACCTTCTTGTGCTCACTCTATCTCAGGCATAAGTCACCCCACAACAGTCGGGGCATCTGGGAGAGGCAGCAGTACATTCTACCTCCTGCAGATGTCAGCACTACTTGGTGTCTGTCAATGTGGCCCAGGGGCAGCCTGCATGGGAATCACTAAATGCAGCTTCCTGGGCCCCCTTCTGAGTCACACTCTCCAGATATGGGGCCCACGGAGCCATGTTTTTGGCAGGCTCCCCAGGCAGTGAAGTGAAGTGTGAAAAGCATTGTAAGATGTCTGTCCTAGCTTCCTCAGGCGTCTCTACACTGAAGATGGGAAATACAACAGACTCGGAGACCCAGGGCTGAGGGTGGGGGTCTCAGGCTCTAGGTCAAAGTCCAGGCCCCTCTGGGCTGCTCTCTGGAACTGCTCGAGCAGACTCTTTTAACGTCCCAGGTTTAAAGGAAGCTCTTCGCAACCTTTTTTCCACAGTGAAATATCTGACAGGTCGTGTGTTCTCACCGTGCCCAGGAGCAACCTAGATCTTGAGGAAACCGCCCCCCTCCATGATAATCGCTTATAGGACAGGGTGACCTTTGATAATTGGCATGACCATAAGAGCCAACCGTATCTGCCTCTCACCGCAGGTGGCATCAGGTGATGGAGAGTGGTGCCCGAGGCCCACAGCCAGCCCACAGGCATCTCCCCGAGGGAGAGCAGCAAGAGTAAACAAATTGTTTAAAAGGCAACGACCTGAGCATCTATGCTCACAGCAGCCAAAAGCTGGGAGCAAACAGTGGCTGTCAACTGCGGAATGGATGGGCAGGAGGTGTTCCGTCCATGCCATGGAATATTACTCGGCGACAAAAAGGGAGGAACTCCTGACACCTCCACATTATATGGGGAGGACATGATGCTCTGCGAAAGAAGCCAGTCACAGAGGGACAAATACTGCACAATTCCGCTGATAGGAGGCCCCTGGAGTTGTCAAAATCCATACAGACAGACAGCAGAATGGTGGGGGCCAGAGGCAGGGGGAAAGGGGGAGTTCGTGTGGATTGGGGGACAGAGTTTCCATTTGGAAAGGTGAAGAAGTTCCGGAGATGGATGGCGGGACGGTTATACAACATTGTGAATGTACCTTAAACACTTAAGAATGGTTAAGATGGCAAATTTGACATGTACTTTACAGTTTTTAAAAAACGAAAAAGGACAGAAAGGCGATAACCAGCAAAAGTCAGTATTTTACCAGCGGCAACGGAGAATTTGCCACACACGCTGCAGTGGATCCAAAGTCCGCAGCCTTTCAGTTCACAGACAAGACTGCGGCCGGCCCACGGGGTCTGGTTGCCTTCCTGCCTCACTGGCCCTGCCCTCTTGAATCTGAGCAGGGGCGCCCCGAACCTGCGGCCCGGAGGAGGACCATCTCCTGAACTTGCCGCCCCCAAAGGAGGAACGCCCCCCCCCCCAGGAGCAGCCTGGGTGGAGGGGCGGCCCCGGGAGGGCGTGGCGGGGCCAAGGGTGCGGGCTGCTGCTTCGTTTCTCTGCGCCCCTCTTCCTTGGCACACATCCAGCCCATAATTAGGCAGATTCTCAAAGGAGAGAAAACACTTCCCGCCCAAACGACAAGCTGTGGATTATGCAGATCCCCTTCCAGATGCGGCATTTGTCTCCCTGGCAGTGCTGCAGGTGGCTCTCGGTTTACTTGGCTGGAAAGCACCATCTGAGCGCCTCATCCTCACAAATACCTTCTTCCATTGCTTCTGCTCATGCCCACGGCTTTCATTTTCCACCTGATTTTCCTCAGAGCTGCCAAGACCCTCTCTGCAGGATATGGGAAGGGGTGTCTTCAGAATCCAGAGAAAGACCAGGTGGAGCCCCTCAACCTCGTTGGGAGTGTCCTAGTATTTCACCCAATGGCCTGGAGGGCCCCTGTCATCTATCTGGGGCCCACTGTTGAGCTGACCTTCAATAATTGGCTGTTGAGTGAACTCAATGACTAATTGAATAAAATGGAAAGATGGCCCAGATCTGCCACTGATTTTATGCTGTATCATGGGTACAAAATTCATGCTTTGCACACCCAAATGAGTGATTTTTTAACTGCCAGTGTCTACCATTCACGTGTGTGTCCAGGAGCCCCATGCATGCAACCTGGAGTTCTAGTTTCAGGGTAAGGCTCTGATTTGAGCCTTTCAGACCAATATAAATGACAAAACCGACATATTTTTGATAAAGTAATAATCCAAAATGAGCACTGTTTCCTCATGGGAACAACACAGTTAATTTCACGTAAGATGGACGCAGCCTATTTTAAATGGGAAGAGTTCTTTTTAGTGAGCATGACTGTCCTTCAATGAATGAATGGATAAAGAAATTGGGGTCTACTCAGACAAGGGACAGTATTCAGCCATAATAAGGAATGAGGTGCGGTATATGCTGTGACGTGGCTGAACCTCAAAAAAGAGACCAGACACAGAAGGTCACATATTACACAATTCCTTCCATATGAAATGTCCAGAATAGGCAAACCCGGAGACAGAAAGCAGAAGAGATGGGGGAGGACAAGGAGAGAGATCACTTAATGGATTTAGGGTGTTCTGGGAAGATGAGGAAGTTTCAAAACTGGAGAGGTGGCATTTGCTCATGGTGAAACTCTAAATGTAACCAAATTGGGCGCTTTAAATGGTTAATCGTATCTATGTAGATTTTGCCTGAGTGAAAAAGAATCCCAGTATGAAACAACCTATAAGACAAGGTTTATGAAATTGTATAAAACAAAGCATGTAAAACATAATACAGGTATATTTTCTTATTTGGATACATTTCGCCGGTTACAATCCCACTGAGATGCAAACGCCATTCTGTCCAGGTAGGGATAGTTTTGTAATCCATCCCACCCATGATTCCTTGCTCCCCCTGTGGCTTCCCCACTGGCTTGCAAACTCCCCAGGGGAAGGCAGGGGCATTTTCTGTGTTATTCCCTGTATTCCTCCTACCTAAGTTGGCTCCTAGCACATAGTAGTGCCAAATAAATGCGTGCTGACTGACACCAGCGCCCGAGCTTTCCTCAGCCTGGGTGAAGGGTGGAGGACACTCCGGGCCGGCTCTTCTCCACAGAATGTGCACACAGATCACTTGCGTGAAACACAGACCTTGTTAAAATGCGGGTTGTGATTCGCTTGGTCTTGGGTCGGGGCTGAGATTCTGGATTTCCAACAAGTACCCGGGGATGCCCGTGTTGCTGGTCCACCAGCCACACTTGGAGGGGCAAGACCCTAGGCACGGCAGATCCAGAGCCTTGCCACTGAGGAAAAAGAGCAGGTTTCTGTGTCAGATACCAGGGCTGTGTGTCTCCCCAGGTCTCCCTGCTCACTTAGCCCCCCAGCACCGGGGAGGTGCCCCTCAGAATTTCCTGGTTACCCTGTGGAGGAGGATTAAGGCAATTAGCAACTTTTTACTGTGATTCCAAGGTAGGCTGTCATTTCAAGGAAAATACATCCACTCCAATTTGGAACATCGGGTGTTCAGTGTTCGCTGTCTTCTTACTGTGGCAGAGGAGGAGGGGGAGTCTGTGGCCCCCAAAAGAAACAAGCTGTTCCTCTGCCTTTGTGTTTCCAAGCATGTAAACTCAGTTTGAATCACAGCTAATAAACAGGTCATCTTGTACTTCCAAAATAAAAACATGCCATATTTCAGTGGAATAGCAACTGTACATTAAAAAGCTGTCAACTTCACTACAATTTCCCTGAACCTTGCACTGCAGAAAGACACCTTGTCACTCAGAGTTGAGTGCAGTCTTACTGAAATATCTCCTTGTCTGTGTAAATAATGAGTAGAATTGCATGAGAATATCTGGCCCCCAGCCTCCTTTCCCCCTACTCCCAAACAAACATATGCAAATGGA